>NDXB01003506.1:7567-23747 GCA_002631895.1 Agapornis roseicollis | reverse complement strand
CCCTCCCCTCCCCTCCCCTGCAGGAGTAGACTGATGTGATGTGTGAAGTTACATAGTATTTGAGCGGTTTTTGCCTTAGATCTTCTGGCTAAAAAGTACAGAGACGTGTTGAAAAAAGAACTGAAGGAATTGTGTAGATTTGGTAAGTAAGAAAACTGTGTGAGGAGGTTGGAAATTCTCTCCAAGAGAATCTCTGCTTGTGTGCAATTTGTCAACATTTAATTTGAGAACTAAAAGTTCTGATTGTTTTTTGATTGTATAACTTCACATAAAGGAACCATTTAGCTCTGCAGTACTCTCTCTTCCATATATAAGTTGCTACACAAGATAAGTTCTTCTCTCACTTGGGAGAAGAGCAATGTTAAGCTAAAAGAAAAGAAACTGATGTCTTCATTGTTTCAGGTCTTTATATATAATTATAATATATGTTTATTTTCACATACATGGTGTCAAAAGCATTAGGAATGAGCTGATCAGAAGTTGTGGCTTGCGACTGCTGCTACTGCTTCATAAAGTTTTGAAACATTAGTAGAGTCTTATTACTGTAGTAAGGTCCATGAATGATGTTCTTACTCTTTTGTTAGAAAGATATTTGTTGAGTTTCCTTTTAACTAGATCAACCCAGTGAAGATTATCCTTCCGTCTCCTTTGCTCTTTTCCACTTTTATCAAGGGATTTCTTTTGAGAATGCCAAAAATTTCCTCAGAGATCAATTCATTTTAGTTTTTCTCTTACTCCCTTCCAATGCAAGGCAAAATATAATATGAAACAATAAGCCAATGTTATTTGTAAAAAAGAAAAAAATAGTCCATTCAAAACAACTTAGAGATCAACATTAACAATTGTTTTAAAATATTTTAACACTGTAAATATAAACAGGTATACCTCAGGCTTGCAGACAAAATATTACTGGAAAAAAGAATTCTTAAGTGTGATTTATTTGCAAATTCTTGTATATGCATTTTTTAATTTTCAGAGATAGAAGACTGACTATAATTGTCATATCTTCTTTTTGCATGAGGATTATAGTAAATTGTGGAAAATAGGTTTATGTTGTGCCAATGACCCAGGCTGTGGTCACCATGATTTTCTGCACAGCTAAACACAAAACTTAAAATTAGAAATATATTTTCTACCCCTGTCTCAGTTACCAGCAGCAATAGTTCCCAAATACCTCTTCCTCTTTTAACCATGCATAAAAATAGGCAAGTTAACAAACTTTGCTTTCAAAATAAACTTTCTGAACTTACCCTAAGAAGGCATTCTTTCGCTAATCACACTGGAAGGTCTTGACTGGGTCTCCTGCAATGACCACTGCTCAGCAGAAGACACAGTGAGATCTAGCTTTCCCTGAGTTGATGACAAAGTAGGTGTTGCTGGCTTTGGTCTGCTAACTATTGAGAAGTTAATATTCAAATCATATCACGCATACAGATAGAAAGAGAAGGTAAAACACTGATGTACATCCGGCCATCTAATACATGGTCTTGTGTCTGCTTCTGGACCTTTGTGTCATCATCCCATAGGTGGAGCTACCATTCCCATATTATCTTAGATCCAGCTTGGTTAGGTAGAGCTTGTATTTAGGTGAGCTCCTGACGGCACCTTACAGAGATCCATCTAAGAGACTGGAAGGTTATTTTCTTAGCAGTGCACCACAAGAGATCACACATGACTACACCTACTTCAAGATGCAGCTACAAGAGAAGAAAGTGGATGTGTGTGGAAGTGAAAAGATGTTTTCAGTCTGAGTTCCTCAAAATCACAAATAAAAATCACAGATGTGTAGCTATTATTTGCACTGATCTGTAACTGCTCTGTTGAAGGTTGTGTTTCATAGAATCATAGAATCCCAGACTGGTTTGGGTTGAAAGGACCTTAAAGCTCATTCCAACCCCTGCCGTGGGCAGGGACACTTTCCACTAGACCAGGTTGCTCCAAGCCCTGGTCCAGGNAGACTGGTTTGGGTTGAAAGGACCTTAAAGCTCATTCCAACCCCTGCCGTGGGCAGGGACACTTTCCACTAGACCAGGTTGCTCCAAGCCCTGGTCCAGGTTGGCCTTGAACACTGCCAGGGATGGGGCAGCCACAGCTTCTCTGGGCAACCTGTGCCAGGGCCTCACCACTCTCACAGGGAAGAACTTCTGCCTAAGAGCTCATCTCAGTCTCCCCTCTGTCAGGTTCAATCCATTCCCCTTTATCCTTCCCCTACAGGCCCTTGTACAAAGCCCTTCTCCAGTTTCTATTAGCCCCTTTAGGCACTGGAGTTGCTAGGTCTCCCAGAGCCTTCTCTATCCTGAATAAGCCCAGATCTCTCAGCCTGTCTCCAGAGCAGAGGTGTTCCAGTCCTTGCAGCATAGAAACACGGAATAGTTAGGGTTGGAAAGGACCTTAAGATCATCTAGTTCCAACCCCCCTGCCATAAGCAGGGACACCTCACACTAAACCATGCCACCCAAGGCTTCATCCAACCTGGCCTTGAACACTACCAGGGATGGAGCACTCACAACCTCCCTGGCCAACCCATTCCAGTGCCTCATCACCCTCACAGGAAAGAATTTCTTCCTTCTATCCAATCTAAACCTCCCCTGTTTAAGTTTTAACTCATTATGCCTTGTCCTGTCACTATAGTCCCTAATGAAAAGTCCCTCCCCAGCATCCCTATAAGCCTCCTTCAGATACTTGAAGGCTGCTATGAGGTCTCCATGCAGCCTTCTCTTCTCCAGGCTAAACAGTCCCAAATTTCTCAGCCTGTCCTACATGATGCTCCAGTCCCCTGATCATCTTTGTGGCCCTCCTCTGGACTTGTTCCAACAGTTACATGTCCTCTTTATGTTGAGGACATCAGAGCTGCACACCTCTGTGGCCTCTTCAGGACGCACTCCAACAACTCCACATCGCTCTTTATGATGTGATAAAGGCCAAATTTAAATATAAATATCTGGGGTTTTTTTCTGTTGTAGCTTCAACTTATATATTAATTCAGAGAAACTGCATGTTTCGTCAGGTTCCACATCAAGTTTAATGTTAAGAGCCACAAACCCTGAATCTTTGACACACTGTCAAAGGCTAATGTTTGTAAGCCATGCTGGCCTACCAGAGAAAAATAATTAAATATAGATAAGAGAATATTTGAAGAGTATTTCAGCATGTCAATTTTCTATTATGTTCTTTGAACATTTTTTTCTGAATTTTAAACTTTTTTTTTCACTAATAGAATGCCTTCAGGACTTTGCAACTAGTCCTTCTGTACAGGACCTTGCAACTAGTCCTTCTGTACAGGACCAAATTGAGTCCTACATGGTGATAAACACAGAGGAGCTAGCACTACCTTCAACTGTAGTTATTCTTACTTTACTTTGCTGTTCTTGGAAACCTTGTTTTTTACCTCAGCTATGCTTTATACTGACAATCTTTATCTTGAAAGATTTGATGCATCTGAAAAAGTTACCATTCCTTGCAATCATACATGTGTCCTACTCCTCAGCTGATGTAAATCAGAGTAGCTACACTGACAGCCTAAGATATGGCCCATGGTGAATGTTGTTCAAAACAGCCTCTAACAAGATTGCTGTCATATGAGTTATTCTTCTGTGACACACATGCTACAGATAAGAGGTTTACTGTAGTTCCCTTTCTAAATGTAGCCCATTAACAAATTGGAAAAATGCCACATCCCAGGCATAGTAAAAGAAATACTTAAACTGACCAGCAAAATTTACAGGTAATTAACTTTAATGGATGGTTGGTTACAATCTTTTAACTACCAAACACTGAATACTAGTCAATAAAAAGATTATAAAATGTGATTATTGAATACAATTAAGGTATGTTAGAATAATATTTCCATATAGACATAGTGTTATGCATCTCATACATTTCTAAATTATGCTTTTAATACATACTGAAGTGTGAACATGCAGAGTATTGCAGTTGTACTGACTGCAGCAACATCTGTGTGATTGCATTCTTTAAAACAAGAATGTGTGGAATACTACTAATTCTCTAATCAGTGAATGTCATTCTCACTTCCTTCTTTTAGTGACAGAAAGTGAAATGAGATTATGTTCATCTTGGGGTGTGCAAAGGGAGAATACAAACTTAAGTAACTTATGTCTCAAGCCATATTTTGCAATAAATATGTTTTAAGGTTTCACTTCATACTAAAGAAGAACAAAACTACCCACAAAAGATGTGCTGCTTTGGACAAGTTTGTACAAGGAATGAAATTTTTACTGTGCTGCCTGCTATTTCTACTTATGCTTTCCAGTCTCTTGTTCACCTAGTAAAAACTACAGATCACCAACTATTAAATGCTATTAGTAACTGTGGCTAATGCAAAAGCATTTCTAATTTAGTTACACTTGGCTGCAATAAGATCTCTAGTTTGTGTTGCCGGGTTTTCCCTTTTGATCTTTTGCTGAAGTTTTGGCATGGAGAATATAGTGTAAAAAGCTAAGAAAATAAAGGGGAAATTAAGGAAGAGTGTAATAGAGGTATGGAAGGTAGAGAAAATGCCAAAGTGGAAAGGTGTCTTTGTACTTTGTAGGGCATGTCGGGCTCTAACCCTACAAATGGTGGAAATTTATAGATGAAGGTGGGGAAGGCAGTTTTGTTAAGACAAAGAAACATGAGAAAGGAAGAAATGGTAAAGAAGCAGTTGAGGAAAGAATGACACAAAAAGAAGAAACAGGAAACAAATAAAGGAAAGGGAAACACTGTAATAAAAGAAAGATGAAACTGAGAGCTTTGGAGAAAACTCGGGCACTTGCTTCTGACTTGTACATTCTTCTGCTCTTTGTCTCAGAGCCCTGGGGAGCTGACAACCTTTCCTCATCTTGAGGCTCTGTCGGGGTCTGAGTCACTGTTTTAGAGCGTCCTACACCAGGATGTTGAACATTTCACATCCATGATTCATCTGCCTCCTTACTGCCTTCTCACCACACTTTCATCCATGAACAGACTTCCTTTAGCACTTCCCCAATCTTCTGTCACTCTATTTAAAAGGTTCCCTTTTTTTACTTTTTCTGGATACAGCCACCCTCCATATCTGTCCAAGAGATTCTCCTGTCCAGACTTCAGGTGATGGCTAATTCCACAAAATATATGAGAAAATGAACATCAGCAGAGATGAGATCTCTGCACTCTTCCAAATATTTTATGAGCCTTTGCCATGTTTCTGTCCTACACTTACATTTTTTGAGATATGAGTCAAAGATCTGCAGTGCCTTTCCAGGAAAGCCATGTGCAGTGCTGTGCAGAAGCTCTTATTCCTCAAAGACCTTTGGAAAACTGACTCAGAGCTACCTCAGATTTTCAAAATGTCTTACTGACAAAGGTCTCTGCAGCCACCCACATGTCTTCTGTATTTATTGAACGTTTCTAAGTGACCATCAAAGTTTCTATTTCAAGCTTCTTGGTTGCTATCTTTGTGTTTAAATCTTCCTCCATTTCTCTTTCTTACTCTGTATCAGCTGTTCAGGTTTCACCATTTTCTGCCTCTTTCCAATGCTATGTTTGCCTTGGTGCTGTCAGTATATCATCTTTTTCCTCTCCTATTGTATATCTCATAGAAAGATCTTCTCCTTATCCTGTCTGAGAAATTTTAATGCAACATCATACTGCTGAAATAGCTTACAAGCTTTTGGGTACCATTTTATTTAATGACAATGCCTTACTCTGAATTTAGTTTTTCTTGCTAATTTTAGGTAGCTTGAATGCTCTCTTTCTCAGGTTCTTTTGTTTTGGTTGTTTTTTGTTTTGCTTTGTTTTGTTTTGTTTTTTTTTTAATAGAGAGTAGATTTATTCCAACATCTGATTTTATAGGACTGGGCTTTTATTTATTTATATTATTTATAGGACCACATTTCTATGAAGCTGACCTTTTACAACCCAATTTCCCTTATTTCTAAGCTTATTTTGCTCTGTCTTACCTGCTGACCTCTTCCTCTCTTTTCTTTCCTCTCTCCATTCCTTCAAATTGAGTTTGGTTTGAAACCAATGGGATCACATGAGGAAAAAAATATCAAATAATGTAGCATTGAGTGCTTTGGGCTGGAAAGGACCGTAAGATCATCTAGTTCCAACTCCCTGCCACAGGTAAGGATACAATGGAATTGGGTTGTTTGCTTGTGCTGCTGTTGATTCCCTCTCCCTCCTGCAACAGGAATGTTCCCAACACTGCAGGCTGGCTATTGGAAACTGAAGGAACAAGTAGAAGTCTCTCCCTTCATCTCCCACCCCACCCCCACACCCCACACCCCCTGTTTTAGAAATAGCACCTTGTAACAGAAAGATGGGTAGACAGGCTTTTGAAGGGTTAAAATTCCCCACCCCCTTCCCCCCTACAATGCATTTGTCAGTTTTCTTTTAGTCTTCTTGGGTCATGACTTTGGGTTATTTTTTTAGCCTGTCATGATTATGAATTATTTCTTTTAGAAGAAGATGTGTTGCTCTAAATTTATGCCATCATGTACGGGTTCAAGAAAAGTAACAAATATGGCAAAGTTTCTCAGAATGGCTTTCTCCCAGAGAGCCCCCAAAATGATGAGAAGTGAGATGAAATCCTCCTTTTCTCCACAATACAAGAACTTTACTCACCTTGCTCCAGCCCTAGCTTCATGCTTTTTATTTTTCTCCCATCACCAGCAGTGAGTGTTAATCAGTTTTGAAACTTTGCTGTAATTAGGGCATAGAAAAACACTTTCCTTTTTGTTTCTGGGAAGTATAAGGGAGATCAGCTTTCTGATGTAGAAAACACTCAGGTCTTTGTCTTCACTAAGAGAAAATGGGAGTGAAAAGAGGGCTTAGTAATCACAACTTTTAAACCACAGCAGACTAAATCTGCCCTCTTTTACTCACAATTCCTACTTCAGGTAAAATGAGAGTGTGTTTGTTGTTTTCCCTAATACTTTGTTGATCCAGTAGTCAGGGGTTTCTGCATTGTTAAATGCTCATTGCTCAGGACACCCAAGACAGTCTGGTTGTTCTATAAAAATTCCTGTATATTGCACAGTGATCAGAGAAGCACCTCTAATCAAACACCTTCAAGTTGTAAAAAGTCAACAGAAAGAAACTAGGGAGTTCTGGCTGAGTAAAGGTCTCTGGTGGAGGGTAGTAGAGACCTTACGAAAAGTAAAATTTTGTGCAATAGGCTCAGGCTTTAAATAGCTATTTGACCAAAAATGTAGATTAAAAAGCTTTCATCAATTTATACAAAAGGCTCCTCTAGACTAATCCTCATCATTCTATGGTCCTTTTACAGTCCCTTTTTTAGGCTTGGATTTTTCACATCATTCCCACTACATAGCCTAGTGTTTATGTTTTGTTGAACTGAGCAGAAGGAGCCTTCAGCCTGAAATGTTGTTGAGCAAGTTGTTTTATTATAAAATATGGGCAAGTGTCGAGGTGACATTTGAGTTTCATTAGTCTTTTTTATCTAAAAACATCTTACCTTTGGGCAGATTTAGAAGTACCAAGATGTTTTTAAAGAGTGAGTATATTCATTTTGAAACATTTGGAGAAAAATTTTGCAAATTTATCTTGGGAAAACATACATTTCCTCTGCTTGTTCTGATATCTCCCTTTAATTTTTTATTTTTTTCCTCTTAATGGAGACATTTCTTTACCCCCACATCTGCTGTCTAGCCAGGGCATGATACCTTTTTATGCCCTCTGCACATGTGGTTCTGTAAAAATGTCGCAGATTGCAGAGTTCAAGTGCTCCAAAATATGAAGCGAAACAGCTGTGCCTAATCACTTGCACAAGGAAGGTTTTTGGAGCTTCAGTTTCATCTCTCATCTTCCCAGAATCCCATATTTCCTGTGTCCAGATCGAGTGGCAGCAATGTCAGAGATTTTTAATATATGGGCATCATATTCAGAACCAGTGCAGGAGGCACTTTGTTAACAGCCACAGCATGTTTTTTAATTTGATATAACTTCCAGACACTTTGTTTGGATCCAAGTAAATGTACTTCCCTTAGAGAGAAACACACAGTTTTTAGCAGTCGTTCATCAAGCCAGAAGCAATTCACATTATTTAATTGAAGGAGATTTTATGCATCACTCACTCATGCAAGTCACGGAGAACTTCAGGCACACAGCCACTTGCAGAGAAGGGTCCATTCCCTTCATTTCTTTAATGCGCCTTGAATATTGTCCCGTGAGGACAGCCTTCTCTGAGGTTGTGCTGTACACTTTACTTAAATGGTCTTCTTGAGATGCACTGTCAGTCTTTTTACCTTGATGCATCTTGACCACATCACATTTGCAAAGAGTGCGTATTGAGTTTATTTTGAGTAACTGAGTAAAGTGATGCAGGGAACTATATGATCACAGAATAAGGTCCTCCTTATCTGATTGACTAGTTGCATGATAAATTGTCTTAGCTAATGAAGTAGAAAACTGGGTGTGAGCAAATTATTTCATTCTGGGTGATATATATCGCACAGAGTCAGCCATAAACTTTCTGATTAAGGAACAAAGGTTAAAAAGTGAAATTAATGGAAAACATACAAGAAATGAAAATCCAGTTCTCCTCCAGTGTATAGCTACCTTTGAATATCTTGCTGTTCAAGCTTAAACACAATTTGATAAGTATGTGCAGACAAAACGTGACACATGAAATTAGAATTAAGGGAAGTTGTGACTGATGAGTCTTCAAAAAAAGAAAATAAAATTACCAAAGGACAATTAGATGTATTTTATTATGTATTGCCATTGTATTTATTTAGTTAGATGTGATAAATTCCTGCTCAAATGGCTTAATTTAACCTTTGCTACAATATTTTATTTATTTTATTTATTTTAGCTTGTGATCACTGATGCTTTGGAATGTGAACTGTGCAGAAGGCAATGCTAGATGTTCAGAACTTTCAAACCCAGCTCTGTTTACCAAGCATAAATGCAAATGCCAGTTAAACTACTCCCAGTTTTGTCTGTCAGCTGTTCAAGTGCAGGAACAATTATCTCCATCAATATTTATTGGCCTAATCTTAAACAGACAGTTCCATAAGCACAGAATAGTCCTGTTAGCATGCTGTTAATTTTCAAGCATAGAGACTGAAATGGACTATAGAATTACTGAAAATGAGAAGTACATTTCCCTAAGCTAAAATACACTCAGCAGCCACTGAATAATGGAATTAGACTTTTTCCATGGTTCTGTTTAGTGGATTAAATCTGTGCAGTCCTCTCCATTCATCTCTAGAATCTGCCTTTTCTAACTTTTTCCTGGTGTTCATTGCAAAAAAGACCTTGAATGTCTTGTTCCCCAGCTGGTCACTGTGGAGTCTGAGAATGATATAGCAAGGGGAGAGGTTATATATTTTATTTCTTCTTGATTTAGCTCATTTCAAACCATCCTTAGATCCTCTGTTCTAATGTAAGTCAGAACTTGGTCTCTTGATGTCTCCCCTGTAGCAGAATTGAATGACACCTCACTACATGATGGGAGTCACTGATTTCTGCCACCAAAAATAAAGGGGGTTGCAACTATAAGAGCATGGTCCTTCATATGTTTTTTTCAGGAGAGATATAACCTTTTAAAGTCGTGTCAAGACTGTTTGCTTCATTTCTGAAATCAGACATTTTTAAGTAAATAACTGGCTGCTACATAAATACACATTCAACTGAACTGTTAGCAAAGGGAACAAATTACTTAGAAAGATGCAAGGAGTAGCAGTAGTGGAAACAAAAGCTCCTTTTTTATTCTCAGGCTAAATACAGCATACAGCAGCTGCACTGCATGCTAAACCCATATTATTCTCTTGATGACCTCAGTTTTGACCTTAGATGGGGTTTCATGCTCCACTTAAAAGCAAATAGTATTTTTGTTTCTAACCTGACTTCTCAAGAGGCTTTTTTGAACAGAAGTCACAATCAACCTTGTGAAAATAAGATAAATACCTGAGTTTGAAGTTATAGACTTCTTTATTTATGGGAATAAACCCTGTATGAAGTCCATGAGATGACTTTTTTTGGAAGTCACAAAGCCAAAAGTCAATGTTTGTCTGTTCCACAGTGTATGCCCAGAAGATATAACTAAGAACCCACCTGCTTTCACATTAAAATGTAAAGCCTAGCTACAAATCTAGTTATATAGTGTCCTCTTAGAGAAGCCATTCAAGAACATGTTTCACATAGCCAGAGTTTCAGGATTCCTCTGTGCTCATCAGTCTGAGTGACTCTCTAATCCCAGCATGGTAATAAAACATTAAAGATATTAATGTAGGAAATCAAATATAATAAATAGTCTTTGCTTTGTAAGGTAATGAGAATAAGTCATTTTGAACTTTCTTGATAAAGGACAGGAGAGCTGTCTCTATTTGAATGCCAGACTGAGTAACGTGATTGTAAAATTGACTGAAAATTTTAAGATCTTTTTCTCAATGTGTACAGAGTGCTGAACACCCAGAAGCCCAAACTACTTAGGATTTGAAAGCTGAGAATTTGCTTTTCAAAGAAAGTTAGAGAAAGTATAAGGAAAAGTGAGAAAACATATCATTAAGTTTGGCAGTTCTTTGTAGGGTATGCAAAAAAATCCAACAAGGGAACTTCATGTACAGTTTTGGTTTTCAGGATTAGGCACTGGGTGCTTGAAGTCTGAATGTTGCACTTGGGTGAACATTTAGCACCAGGATCCTTTTGATCTTACTCTTTCCACACGCAAAGATGAAAGACATGCTATGTTTCTATGACAAAGCATTAATGCTGTATTATTAATAAGCTGATTAACCTTCCATTTGAACCTATTTCATTCATATACAGGCTTAGTCTCAATCTGGTTTTTGGGCCGAAATTTCCTGTTTGGTCCAAATACTGTCAGTTGATAATAGATTTTATTTTATTTTACATACAATTGTACAAGTATCATTACACATACTTCCAACTTTTCATTCAGACTTCACCAGCTCAGACCTCAGATGCACCAGAACTCAGCTCAATATTTAACAGTAAAGGTAGATCCTTCCATACTGAACTTCAGGGCTGTCCAAGGTTTTCTGTGCTGCAAAGGGTAAGAATCAAAAGAAATTTGCACTGGCAGTGATAAGAAAAAAACAAAATTCATGAACTGCCCCTAGAAAACTTCTGCAATACAAATACAGAAAATTACGTATATCTAACCTGTTACTCTATTCATCTTTCCAATTGTTTAGAAACAGGATATCTGTATTAAAGCATACTGATTATATTTAGGATTGTCTCTTTCCAAATCATATTATTTTTTGGTAATTTTAAAATATATTGATCTAAAACTGACCAGCAGGCATCAGAAGTACTTCTTTCATTAATATCATGCTAGTTTTAGATGCAGAATTCTTTTTAAAATACTGCTCTTTAAATTTGGTATATTTTCCAAAACAAGTTTTCCTCTTGCAGCTGTAAGTTTCATTCTTCTCACAATTCTCACTGTGGATCTAGAATGTTTTTTATACTTAGAGAATAAAAAACTTGAAAGAAATTTGCACATTGTACCATCACAAACAAAATATTTTGAAGTATTTAGGGAAGGCTTTGTTTTTCCTTTTGGGATTGCTCTGCTTTGCATAACTATCAATTCACAAAGAATTATCCAGCATTATTGCAGTATTTGTAATTCTATCTGGAGTCAAACTTCAGAAATACATTGAAAGAGTGTGTTCCTGTGAGAAATCTAGCTCAAGTTTTGATGGAATTTGGATAGGATTCAAATTAGCTTTGAAACTTCCCCTGAACTAAACCTCCAAAAAATCTTTTGTTCTTATACTGGTAGGTTTCAACATTTCTTAGTTTACAGAAATGCCTAAACAATTTTAGACCTGCTTGTAAATGAGATTCTATTTTCTTAGGTTTCTGTCACAGATTTGTGAAGAATGTGTGGTAGACTTCCCACCTGAAAGCCACAATGATGAACTCACAGCTATAGGTTTGGACCATGGGATATAGACAATGGGGTCTTCTCAAGCTGATCACCTCAGAACACTGAGAATAGCATGACAAAAATAGTGGGGATTTCAATGGACAGTCAGTCCACTAGGAAGAGTTCAAAGTGAGAGTAAGAATTACTATTCTCTGTATTTCATTCTATACTATTTTGTGTAATATAATCCAAGACATGGGATGGTAGGCGTCTCACTAACTCCTTTTTTCTGATATCTATCCTATGGTAGTTTTGTAACTGTTCAGGAGCCCAGTCAACGATCACTCACTGTTAAACAGAGAAGAGCAAATAACAGAATCATCAGTTAACTCATGACAGTGCCCTTGAAAATGCCAGTTGATCAATAATGGTACATGTGGCCAACTTTTTTTCTTCACTCTGAGACAAGCTTAAGGTGTTCTGTGGAAACTTACGGTAAAAATAACACTCTTCCATGCTTTGGGAAGACTGCCTTGCTTTTAAGTGCACACAGCAGGCTAAAACAAGACCACAGCTGTCAATGCCAGCTCTGCAGATTGGTGAGAGATCATATTCAACTCCTGTTACTTGTTTGCAGACCCTCTTATGCGTAAATCAGTGATCGGCACCGTGTACCTTAATCTATGAGTTAAACGAAATAAGTAAGAAGTTGATAGCTTTTCCTATATTTCATTAGTAGAGAGAGATACTTCTATAGGAGGTTTCAATGTGTGTTATTGACTTGAGAAGTGTCTTTTGGATCTCTTCCAGGCTTTCAGATAAATACACATTTTGGCAGCCTTAAAAATATGCATTATGCTTATGACAGACTTGTCTATCACTTTAAATAATATGTATGAGTTCTTTTAAAAGCAAATTATTATTTAACCACCAGTGCTGCTCTGTTCTACAGCTGGTTATAAATATATTTATTAATAACCATTCAGTTACCTGCTGGATTCAAACAGTTCATGCTCAGCCATTCTTCAGCTTCATGTAAGTGTAATTTAGGGCATAGGATATGCTTATTAAAACTGCATCCTTAAAATACTTATGAAAATGACTAGCTGCTAAAGCCATTTTTTCAGTAGACTTAGTAAATTTTATATTTCTTTCCCTTCACTATGTCAAATGCAATTATATCCTATTATGGACTAATATCTTGCTAAATTAGGTGTATCAAATCAGGGTAACACACACCAGTGAATTACTACAATGAAGAAGAGGTAGCACTAAAAGGTGTTTTAAATGCCCTACCCTTTCACTTTTAATGCCTGGGGCTCAATTTCTTGCTTTGATCACAAGTGAAAACAAGTCTGGTGGTCAGAGATAGGTCTGACAAAAAATCTGCATCACCACTAGCCATTTCTGCTTGAGAAAGACCAAGAGCCTGAGCAGCAGGTAGCTCAGACACTGAAACTCGTTTGGGTGGGTGGGAAAAATTAACTTAAATTTCACCAGGAAAAAAAAAAAAAAAAAAAACAACAAACTTTTGATTACAAAGAGATGAAAGCTCTTTTTTTCTTTTCTTTTCTTTCCTTTTCTTTTTTTTTTTTGAGTTATTCTTTTACAGTTTCCCATCAACCTTAGAATTTCTGGTGCATAAAAGAAGGAACATAAAAACTGAAAAGGAAACTCCAAACTGATTTCTGTGGATCGGTTAAAAGTTAGTCTTCACTGTGTTCAAATTACCCCTGTGACTGATTTAAGATCTTAACTTTACTAAAAGTTTAGCTGCTCCTCCCTCTCCCAAAAAAATAATTCATTACCAATTGTTATTCTGGCCTTGCAATTAATCAGCTTTGTAAAGTGCTTCATTTGGTGCATTCGCATTGTTTAAATAAATCTGAAAACACTAACCTTGTCACATTCAGGGGTTGAGTGTGGGAATGAATCTTAAGAGTACAGAGGGGAAAACACTTCAAGGCGTATCCACAAGAGATTTCATATGGACAATCGGAATTTATTTTCCGAGTGGATGGTGTACCAAATGTAAGTGAGCACTGTGGCATGTTTTAAGGTCTCCTTAACCTGTCTGTGCAAATTGCATAAATCACAGCAATAAAGTCCCTCTATTCAACATGCAGGAGCTGAAGAGCTCTGACCAGCTTTTGACCTCCTATGCTGGGCCCCAGCTGACCCTAACTTAGAAGTTCAGGCGGTCAATAGCAGGTCACCAGGGGCATCTGCAGTCTTGCTTAATTCCAGTTTGATTGTAAGGTTAAGTATAAGCTGCACAGGTATACTTTGCCACCTTCCTTAAATCTTCCTGACCACCACAGCACATGTGATTCTTATGAAGCCACCAAAGAGCTGGAGAGTGTGCAGGGAAACAGGGGAGGAAAAAAATTAAAACTGAGGTTGCATACTCACTGCCCATCTCCAACTTGGCACAGACCAAGTTGGTCATTTATCAGTATAATGGATCTATAGACAGCCCTAAACAATTGTCAAACATTCTTTCAAAAGTCATTAGTTTTTCAACTAATATATATCTGTTTTCTGCATTTGTTGAACCCTTCACTTGTCACTGAAAAGGGCCTGTTAAACTAAACAGAGGCCTGATCAGTTTTCAGTGAGCTCTGAGCCTCAGAGTTCACCTAGGTCACCTACAAGATTTATGAGACCCTGGTACCAGCATCCGACTGGAACTGTGAGTCCAGCAGTGAGTCAAGCCTCCCCCCGCATGCCGAGTCCTGCAAGGCTGCCCTGCCTTTCCCAGAGGTTGCCAAAGAGGCAGCAAAATTGATGACCTGTGTAGATACCAAAGTGGACATCAATAAAAGGAGATGGATGTGAACCATCAGAGTGACATGCCTCACTGCTGGGATGGCTGGGGAGAGGGGGGAACAGGTTAAAAAAACACAGGAAAGTTATTTATATAAGCTTCAAGGACAAGGAGTTTGTCACTACTTGCTTGAGAATTTAATCTTTTCATGTTCTTTCTTCTGGTTTCCATCACCCTTCAGCTGATAAAAAGACTGTCAAGGTATTGCAGCCATGAGACAGTTCTGTTGTGGTCTTAAGTGATGGAAATTGTGTTTGTAATACAATAGTTAATGCAGTCATAGAAAATAATGAAAAGTGGCCTTTTCCAACAAGCACCAAATAGTGTTCTCAGCCTGACAGAGCAGGAGTTGGGGTCCTGTTTAAGTGGGGCTTGAAAACTTCAGTCAAAAGATTCTGTTATGTTTCTAGAAAATTGACTGATTTTATGCAGGTAACTCAGAGCATGTCATCAGGAGCTGAATTCCTGAAATTGACTTGTGTGAGGGATGTTCCTGCATCAGGATGAGCCATATTTTCATACAAAGGAATCTTTACATGCAGATAGATTGAGAACAATTTTGTTACATGCAATAACCATCTCTTAGTTTTAAAAACATTCTAAAGAATCCAACATGGAAACGGTTCTCAAAATTTCTTTCTATTTTATGCTCAAAGTGTTTACTTGCCCTCTGGGACATTTTCTGAATTCTTATGTATTATGTAAATGAGATCTAAATCTAAAATGTGATTTGTGCACTTGGAAGAATTATGCATTCATCCACATAAGAAGCAATGGCAGATGTTTATAAAGAACTGCTCTGCTCTCCACACACAACATTGAAATACCATCCTTCCCCTAAAATGATGTTCTAAGGTACAGAAGCTGAGATATACAAAGGGTTGAAAGAAAAAAAACATATCCTTAAGAAGAGGTATTTTTAAGCAGTTACTCTTAAGCATGACCTAACATCTGAAGAGATTGCAAACTGTTTATTTAAACTGTATTTCTGTTTGTGACTGAAATTTCTTGTATACACATGTTTCAGCTTCCTAACAGTGATTTAAAAGTTCAATAACATAAATATAGGATTCTATTTATGACACACTGATGCCCTTAATGGAAGACCTTACACATTAGTATTTGACTGATTTTTTTTCTTGTATCAGAGGAGAATTGAAGTTAATAGCTACAAAAGATCTTTTGAAGCTGTTGCAATCCATTACACCAGAAGCAGACATTTCCTGTGAGAAGGGAGATGTGTGAGGACTCCTTCCCCTTAGATCAGTGCCCAATGTACTAACACTTTGTGATGATTTATGTTTTATCTGATGACTGAAATACATAGGTTTTGTAGCAGCAGGGATGAAGGCCAAGGAATGGCTTGAATTTTCTTGCACTCAGAGAAACAAAAACTGAGAACTTTCTAAAGAACTTCATATAGCTGAAGACTCAAAAACTTTTATGGGCAATTTTTAAAGGATCCCAAGAGGCAAAAGATGTAAAAAAAAAAAAAAAAAAAAAAAAAAAAA
>NDXB01003505.1:76993-95071 GCA_002631895.1 Agapornis roseicollis | reverse complement strand
ATCTGACCAGTGGGAGTTCTTCGGCCCATCTTCCCTCTCACTCCTCTGGGAGTGGGGAGGAAAGGGAGCGGGGGGTTGAGTGGGTGAACATGCTGCCTGGCTGGGTTCAAACTACAACACTGGGTCAGGCTCGCAGTGCTGCTGAGGGCCAGGGTCATCCCTGCAGGTCAGAGAGCGTTGGGCATGAGCAAGATGGCTGCTGCAAGGCCTTACTGTGCCGGTGCATCCCCGAGCTGTTGGGGTACTCACCTGGACCCGCAGCAGCAGAGCCACTGTCCCATCCTCACAGGGGAGGCACCAGAAGACTCGTAAATAAAAACTCCTGACACTCAGGACGGGAGCGCTNTTGGGGTACTCACCTGGACCCGCAGCAGCAGAGCCACTGTCCCATCCTCACAGGGGAGGCACCAGAAGACTCGTAAATAAAAACTCCTGACACTCAGGACGGGAGCGCTCCTCCACGAAAGAGGGAAGCACCCCCAGTGCCGCTGGTGCTGCCGTTCGCAGCACCGTTAGCGCAGGCACTGAGTCTGTTGCCGGGGCAGCACCGGCTTGGTACGGAACACCATGGTGACCGCGGTTCTGGAACCCGGGTGCCTAGGTGGGGCGGAGCCATGTGGGGCTCTCCCCAGGATGCCCATGTCCAGTTCTGGCCCCAGAGACTGCTCCCTTACAACTGCAGTGTCCACCAATGGAAATCACGGCTCCTGCAGCCATCGTCTTCCCACTCACAGGACCAGGGAGCCCCAGGTCTACCATGCACACTGAAGACTGAGGGAATGCTGAAGCATTAAATGCCTCTGTCTTTTCTTCATCCCCACTTTCCAGTGTCCATCTTCATAAAGTATTGGTCTGATACTTTCCTTCAGCCTCCACTTTTTATTAGCATACTTCAGAAAGCCTTTTGTTGTTGTCTGATGGAACACTGACCAGTTTCATCTCTAGTTGAGCTTTGGCCTTTCGTGATTTCTCCCTCCATGTGTGAGCCACATCTTAAGGTCCTTTCCATCCCTAACAGTTCTATGATTCTAAGATTCTATAAGTTTCAGATTTCCAGACCACAGGACCCTAAAATTAGAATTCTGAAAGTAACTATATCTGAGTAAAATCTAAATTTGTCTTTTTTTATAAAGGAGATACTGTTCTTCATTCATTGTCTGAACAAAAGTACCTAAAGGAAGAGTGAGGTTTTTCTGAAAATGAGGCTGCTTAAGCATTTTGGAGGGAAGAAGGAAAAATAAAATATACAATAAGGTACCAAAAGTCTAGTTTCACAATATCTTAACTAAAGTCTCAAACAATGAATTTCAGGTTAGTAACAGTGCTTATCCGCAGGCGTAACTTAAGTTAAGGCGTAGCGTAAGTAGTCTAGGAGAGATGACAGTATTCAAACCTGTCGCCCTATCCAATGTTTTGCATTAGTGGGCTTAAGTTAAAATCAGTGTATTCATGTCAGAGAGCCTCTGTTTCCCAAAAGAGAAGTAAGAAAAGGCTTGTTGAACAACTGGTTGCTGGAATACATGCTCCATTATCTTACACATACTCGATTTTGTTTGTTTTCTTTGGGTTTGCTTTAAATGCATGACTGTGTTGCCATGTGCAACTAATTTTCTTAGTGGTAACTAGTATGGGGCTGTGTTTGAATTTGTGCTGAAAACAGTGTTGATAACACAGGGACATTTTAGTTACTGCTGAGCAGTGCTTGCACAGAGCCAAGGACTTTTCTTGTTTTCACCTCACCAGTGAGTAGGCTGGGGGTGCACAACTTGGGAGTAGAGAGTCAGTGTCATGTTAATTTTAATTTAAAGTCATTTAGACTGGTTTAGATTTGCCTTTTTGCTTTATATGGTGTGAACTACTTGTGAATAAAGCACCTAAACTTCTGTAACAGTCAACATCATAGTTATAACACTAGCTCTACATTTCATATTCAGCTGAATTTATTTCCCTTAACCTGCATATTCTTGTGCCATTTAAAATATCTTTGTGAATAGGGGTCTCCGTCTGCATTGGCAAATAAAGCACCAAAGTAGTCACACCCACCCACATCAGTAAGTAGAGGTCAAGCATGAAACACCTGAGCATTTCAAGTGGAGCTGAGACATCAAGATTAAAGCTCCTGGATTTCTACCCTAGAGAATTAAAATTGGAAAAAAAAATGGAGTTCAATTCTACACTAAATGTTTTGCTTCTTTTTATGAAAAATAATGATTAGGCAGTTCTTCTTATTTGTATCCCCTAGTAATATTATGAATTCAGTAATAAATATGTATGCTTCAAAGCACTCTCCCTTAGGATCTTTGGAATTCAGCAATAAATAAATATTCATGGTATTGTTCTCTTTTTCCTAAAGGTTGACAGCTGAAATTAAAACGTATTTATTTTTAATGGAATACATTCTCTAAGTGACTCTAGTTCAAGAAATGGAACATTCATAGTACAGTAACTATCCTTTAAGCTGCTAATTGCTCAATATAATGACATGACAGTAATTATTTAGTAATTATCTTTTTTCCAGTATTCTAGGTATTGCTAATGAAAAACTGCTTGTATTCCTTGTTTTCATAATATAATACTCATGGAGATCGACAGCATTTATGTGAGTAGTTTTAATTGAAAATGAATTACACATAGAAAATATTTGGTTAAGAATAGGAAACCACATAGCTGTGTTAATGCTTTGATGTTTATTGTATGTAATAAATGAATTATAGTGCTTCCATAAGAAAAAAAAGAAATAATTTTAATGCAAATCCATACTTATTTCTCATGATAATGTGATGTAGTCTTTGTTATATCTCCTCACTGTTGAAACACTTTCTGGTTTAGAAACATTATTCATCTGCATATTTTAAAATAACTTCAAAATGAGTTTATAATTTAATCTAATATTATCTTTTTGAAAAAAAAGTCTTCCAGTATTAGATTTTTTTTAAAGTTTAACTTTGTTGTTTCATATTTTTCCTCATAATTGAGAGTACTGAAAAATTCCTAATTGCATAGAAATTAAAGATAATTCAAACCAAATTCAGATTTATTTCTTTTTAATTTTGAAATATTCTAATATTTTCTGAATTAAATTTTAGGTATAAACATGTAAATAGATGATGGACAAACTCTTGGTTTTTAAGTTCATCTTTATGAATCCTGAACGTTTTACAGCAGATTTAAGAACATGCAGGTTGTTCACTTTTGCTCTTTTCTGTCAGAATTCTTTGTGTTTCACCATAGAACATGACAATATATTTAAGCCTTAAAGGATGATTCTGCAAAGTGCTTGCATGATGTGGAAGCAGAAAATTATTACAGTTAAATTGGTTGCTAGATTATAATTCTCAGATGCTTTTCAAGATACATTAAGGCTCCATCCTTTACTGAAAGATGTAACGTCAATGCTACAATCAAATTCTATAAAAATAACAATGACACTTCCAAGCACTTTGAGAAGAGCTATGAAAGCAGGACCAAAATGAATGAAGTATTACTATATCAGACAAAATCAACCTGCAGTTATTCCTTTTCAGACATTTGCAGTATTATTCTGCGTTAGATTCCTAATAAAACTACTTACCAGAACTATAAGGGCATTGATAAAATTGCTAAAGACATCTGCAACCTGCTGCAGCCAGCACTGTTGTAAGAGAGGCCTTTTCAGTATTTCAGATTACAATTTAGGACTTTTTTTTTTGTTTGTTTTTACATGCTTTGAGAAATAGTTTGAAATCATATTCTGATAAATTGCATGATTTGGATTCTCTATAACTTTTTTATGACTTTAGGCTGACTGTGGCTTCTCTTCAAACAGTTTTCTTGTGAAAAATGTCTACACAGTTTTACATTATCACTTAAGCATGGTGTTTTCTTAAAGAAATTTAGCCCCTCTTGTCTTCTTCTAGCAGAAAGCTGAAGGGATTCAGCTAAAGTTCCTCCCTTCCATGTTACATAATGTAAATTCATTGACTCTTTGTGGCTGATATGATTTGTCATAAAAATTCAGGATAAACCCTAAAAATATGAATTCTGAATAATTTTGTTTACATTAAAACGTTTATAAAATACTAGAAAATAGTGGTAACATAACCCTTACAGATTGGAATAGTGGCAAACAATGAAATAAAATTGGGGGTTTAATACTGTTTTATGAAAATCATTTCAGGGATTGTTTTTTTCTGTCATTGCTGTTGCTTTCTATCTTTTAATTTTCAAAATTTATTTTGGAATTGCTTTTATTTTAATGTCATTACACATTAATACGCAAAGCTGCAATATTGTTATTCCATTCTCAGTTCTGCTGTTTGTTACTGTCAAAGTATAATAAAGTGCTTTCACATTGTATTTTTTTTTTTTTATCTATATTAAAACATTTTGAATAGCCAGCAGTCAGTGATTCTATCAAAATGGAAGATTAAATGTTTAAATCAAGGCAATCCTTAATGGATAGAATAAGAAAATAAAACGGCTTCACTAAGGGGAAATCCTGCCTGACCAATTTGGTGGCCTTCTATGATGGGGCTACGGAACTGATGGACAGGGGTAGATCAGTTGATGTCATCTACCTGGACCTGTGCAAGGCATTCGACACTGTCCCACACAACATCCTTGTCTCTAAATTGGAGAGACATCAATTTGCTAGGTGGGCCACTCGGTGGATAAAGAATTGGTTGGATGGCCTCACGTAAAGAGTTGTGGTCAATGGCTCAGTGTCCAGCTGGAAGCCAGTGACGAGTGGTGTCCCTCAGGGATCGGTGTTGAGACTGGTCTTGTTTAACATCTTTGTTGCTGACATGGACAGTGGGATTGAGTGTACCCTCAGCAAGTTTGCCGATGACACCAAGCTGTGTGGTTCGGTGGATACACTGGAGGGAAGGAATGCCATCCAGAGGGACCTTGACACGCTTCTGAGGTGAGCTGATGCCAACCTCATGAAGTTTAAGCATGCCAAGTGCAAGGTCCTACACCTGAGTGGGAGCAATCCCAGGCACAACTACAGGTTGGGCAGAGAAGAGATTCAGAGCAGCCCTGCAGAGAAGGACTTGGGGGTGGTGGTCGATGAGAAAATGAACAAGAGTCAACAGTGTGCACTTGCAGCTCAGAAAGCCAATCTTATCCTGGGCTGCATCAGAAGAAGCGTGAGCAGCAGGTCAAAGGAGGTGATCCTGCCCCTCTACTCTGCTCTCGTGAGACCTCACTTGGAGTATTGTGTGCAGTTCTGGTGTCCTCAACATAAAAAGGACATGGAGCTGTTGCAACAAGTCCAGAGGATGGCCACGAGGATGATCAGGGGACTGGAGCATCTCCCATACGAAGACAGGCTGAGAGAGTTGGGGCTATTCAGCCTGGGGAAGAGAAGACTGTGTGGAGACCTCACTGCAGCCTTCCAGTATCTGAAGGGGGCCTATAGTGATGCTGAGGAGGGACTCTTCATTAGGGACTGTAGTGACAGGACAAGGGGTAACGGGTTCAAACTTAAACAGGAGAGATTTAAATTGGATCTAAGGAAGAAATTCTTTCCTGTTAGGGTGGTGACATGCTGGAATGGGTTGGCCAGGGAGGTTGTGAATGCTCCATCCCTGGTGGTAATCAAGGCCAGATTGGATGAAGCATTGGGTGACATGGTTTAGTGTGAGGTGTCCCTGCTTATGGCAGGCGGTTTGGAACCAGATGATCTTAAGGTCCTTTCCAACCCTAACTATTCTATGATTCTATGATGAAACACAGAAAAGTAAAATACTGTATTAAAAATGACAAAAAGTTGCAGTAATACTTTGAAATCCAAATTTTAATGCTTAATATTGTTAGAGAGATGTATCATTCAGGGTCTGACAACCCAAGAGCGATAAGGCTGCTGCAGCTCCATACCACAAGGTCCAGCCCTTAGCAAGGTTAAAAGTTCCCAGCAGACACAAGTACACAGTGCACATGCACACAATGATGTGAATATAGATTCAGACGTATGTATGTACGAAGAGGACACCTGCTGTCTGTCTGGTTCAACCTCATATTCATTCATAAGCACACACTCACTCACACATCTGCACTCATTCTGGTTGCTGGCGATAGACTCCTGAACACACATGCACACGGATGAGAGCCCCCTGGAAAATAGCTGAATGTGGAGTTCAAGGAGGCTATACCAGCCTCCATCCCGTGGTCTGACTTACTTACACTCCCAGACACAGGACACAGAGCGCACGCCCAGGGAACAGTTGAAAAGGAATTTAACATGAAGACAGGACAGATGGCACTGATCAGGCACAGGGCACACCCAGGCAACCACACTGATCAGATCCTGCTTATATATGTACTAACCCATTTATTCCCTTATCCCTCTATTTCCCACAACTGTTAATCTCCAAATCATCTAACCCCCTCCCTTTTTCCTACCTTTGTTACCTCCTGTAAGTATCTCATAATGAGCCCTGTAAAATCTCAGAATGCTTCTCTGCATCTTATAATAGGTCCCACAACCCTAGGGAGCAATCCCCATTAATTTGAAAGGTATTTTGAAGAATCTCTCCCTTTGACTCTTCCTGATGGGTTTTACACTTGGACACTGGGGCTGAGGATCTCCTGAGACAGCCATGGGAGGGGACTGGACAGGGTGTCCCTTCCTCTGAGTCCTCAGTTTCGGTTCCTGCTTGCCACTGTTCCTCCTGAGCTCCTTTCCACTTGTGAAGATGTGTCTTTGATGGGCTGATGGCCCCTGTGATAGGCCTGGGAGTAGCCAGGCAGTTATTTTTGGGGCTTCTCATCTGCCATGGTCTGTGTTCCTTTGTGGGTGTGAAGACAAGAGTACTTTTTTATCCTGTAATCTACCAAATATGTTTCTGGAAAAATAGCTTTTCCAATTTAATAAAAAAAGGGAAAGTTTCTTCTAGAAAATCCCAGTCTTTTTTCCTCCAAAAAATTCCCCATCTGATTATAGACGATAATTTTGTGATACAATACAGAAGCTGAATTTATTCTGAAGATTTCTTTGGGCACTGAAGTGAATGACAGCAGAGGCAGTAATTAGTAGACAGTATACCACCACTATTGACAGTCTGAAGCATGACTCAAGCATTGTCAGAGTCCTCAAGGACTGGGAGAAATAAATCATATCAAATAAAAGAAAAGTCAGTCAGGATAGCAGCCATGGAAAAAAGAATAAAAAGGCTTATTTCAATTAGAGTCACACAGATGAAAGTGACAAGTATTGGGTGTCTTGCAATTCAATAAGTTATGAACTTCAACAACTTCGGTGTCCTGTGAAGCACTAAAAGACAACTGAAATTGTCAAATTTCTAAGAGAAACATCTGTAGTAGAACCTCCATGGAATCAATTTCAAGACTTCAGACTGTATTTCTAAAAGAAAAGTAAAATAAATGTAACCTTAAAAAATAAACAGAGGTTAAAACTGAATAGGAAATATGCAGATTGACAGGGATAGAACTCCTGGGTGAGGGATGCCTGTAGTTCTAGCATGGTGCATTCATTGAAAAATAATCGCATTAGAGCTAGATGTCAAACAGCAGTTTTTATCTGATGCATTTTGCAGGCCTACATCAATAACATTTTATTTTATCAAGTCACATTTGAGAAAGTAATGATGTCAATACAAAAATTTAGTTAGAAAAAAGCTGGTATCAAAATGTTCAAATAAGTCAAGCATATTTTATGTTCATGAACAGAAAGCACTCTTTTTTTAGCATTTGATTAATTAAACACTTATACCTTATGTCACAATGATGAACAGGTTTTGAACTTACGCTCTGTTCTACTCTATTTATAAAAAAACACATGAAAGAAATCCCATCCAGTGCTACACCCTTAGGAATCAAAAGTTTGTTTCCGCCTATGGCATCATTACTTATCCTTATCTACTCATTGAAGGGCGCCTTTAAAGCCTGAGAGCGTCTTTTTCTTAGGAAAAAAAAAATGTTAAAGAAAAAAGAAGTCTTTCCAAAGGCAGCAGAAATGCAGATATGTATACATTTACATGAAGGGTGTTGAAGAAAAATAATAGTGTCAAATTGTTGTGAGACAGTATTAAATTTTGGTAGCTAGCCAATCTGATCTGGTATATTCCTGTGTAACCCGCTCTAGGTGGCCCTGCCTTGGCAGGCGGGTTGCGCTAGATGATCTCCAGAGGTCCCTTCCAACCTAAAAATTATGTGATTCTGTGATTTCAAAAATACATATCACTATTTAGGTAATTCTTCTTAAAAAGAAATTAAACATTATGTAGATAATGTCATTTACATAAGAGGAAATAGAGCCTATTTATAGTTGCCTTAGTCCAATATTGGTGACACACATTAGGTCTAACTGCTTGAGTGTGCAGAGAACACACTGGCCATGGGAAAACTCAAGAAAGGGAGTGAAGGAGGTCCTGTGTGCAAACAGACCATGAAATTGACTGTACTATTATTGATTTAAAATGTGTACTTAAAGAAATCTTCTCTAGAAAATGCTGCCCAGAATTCAGATCAGAAAGTTATTCATCTGCACTTCCAGCTGTTAGTCGTAGTTTTCAGCTGAGACTTAGTGATTGCCATGTCAGTACTTCAATCTATTTCAAATAAAATCAGACTCATTTAAACTAGCATAGAAGTGAGTTGCAGTTTTGCCTGAGGGAGTACAAACTTGTAAGTGTATATGCCATGTATGCCAAGTATCAGGTAAGATATTAATGGAAAAGATTCTCCATTAATGTTCCAATTGTCCTATCTTCCTTATCTAGTCCTGAAGGCACTCATTACAGGGAAGGGAAATCTTTGGAGTGAGTATGTGCATTTCATTCTATATCTGTCAAAGAACAAAAAGAACAAAACTGATAAAAAAACAAAATAAAATCTATTTTTTTTTTAAGAATAGTTCAGGAAGACAGACTTCTTTGTCCAAGCGAATATCCTGAACATAAGGTTGAAGAGTCTTACTTTCTTTCCAAGGACTTATTTAAATCTTTGCCATAGGTGTCAAGTACTGTCAGTTCAATGGAAGAAGCTGAAGCTTTCCATCATGACTTGTTTTACTTAGAGTTGTCTGTGGACTAGTCTTTGAAGTATGCTGGGGAGCTTTAAGATGAGAAAAGATTTAACAGATTTCTTCTGTTTTGATTGAGAAAAATTAAATGCATTTCCTTTGAAACAAGGGACTTCAGAAGAAAATTCAAAATGGGTGTTAGATACAAGCTGGTCAGACTTATAGGGACAGCTTTAAACTAGAGTTAGCAGCAGGAGTGGATGGAGGTTTGAGTAACAGAGAAAAGCCAGGGGCTGCTGGTGTGGTAGGAATCAGCAAAGGAAAACAATTGTGGAATACTACAAAGGAATTAGGGCACTTTCCTCTGAAAAGACGACACAGCCTAATCAAAATACCTCTGTAGCAATGCACACAGTATGGATAACAAACAGGAAGAGTTGGAAGCCACTGTGCAGCTAGAAAGCTATGATCTAGTTGGTATCATTGAGATATGATGGCATGAGTCACATGATTGAAGTATTGCAATTGACAACTTTAATCTGTTTAGAAGGAAAGGGAAAGGTGGGGATTGCCCTCTGTGTAAAATAAATGGACTGACTGCAAATAATGGTATTTGAAAAACAGTGATGAAAAGGATGAGAGTTTATAGGCGATTAGGGGCCATATTAACAAAGGAAATCGTGTGTTCTGTGTTTACTTAAGTTCACCCAACCAAGGTGAGCTCACAGATGAAATGTTCTTACTTCAACTACAAGAAACATCACTCTGAGAGGCTCTGATCCTCCCAGGAGACTTCAATCATCCTGACATTTTCTGGAAAAGCAGCACAAGCAGCTTTAAGCAGCCCAACAGACACGTAGAGTACATTATGGAGCATAACTTCTTAAGATGGAGAGGAGCATTCAAGAAGTGCAGGATGATTTATTCCTTCATTCCCATATAGTGAGGGGATTGGTGAACATTTGGTATTATATGTCCAGATCTAGAACACAGTTATCTCACTACAGGGAATATCAGGAATCAAACAATTCCCAGTAGCTAATGAAAAACTGTAACATTAAAATATGAGGTGTAATCTTTTGCTTATACATCTGATATAGAGGAAGTAAAAGTAACTTGATATGCATTTACTGTTCTACCACAGTAAGTTCATACAAAGTTTGATTTACTAGTACAAAACAATTACATTACATTCTTTGTGGTAATTTTTGGTGTGTTACTGAAAAGCAGATTGTCAGTAACTTTCAATATAACATCAAGCATATGGTCTTAAAGATAAATGAAAGTTAGATGTTTAGTGCTGCATCCCTAGCTTTTACAACACCAGCAGATGTTCCTAGACCTGCCATTCATTCTAACTATACATAGAGTTTTTGTAGAAGTAACCAGCAAATTTGTAAAAAAGCATGGTTTAGATAAAAGTGAAGTATGCACAGAACACTACAATTCTCCATGTTTTGAACAAAACTAAAATTTTAAGGGGAAAGCATATGAGCTCTTAGCCTTCACTTTAAATATAGCTACCCATAATATTTATTTTTAAATTGACAAATTTTTAATTAGTAATGTAATGGCAACATGAGACCAACCATATCTGACACATAATAACAGATCTTCCATGTAGAAGTTAGTTCTGACGCTTGCAGTAGTGATTTTTTTAATGACTGATTTTATTCTGCTTCTTTTTGGCAAAGGTCTAGAAGTCCTTCAAGTGCAGAACTGGTCAGAAGAGAACATTTGGGAAAAGATCCAGTCTTCCTACTTTTTGGGATATCTATATCAGAGGTAAGTACAGATATCAAGTGAGACAATCTTCCAAAATTCATAAATGCCATTTTTAGTCAGTGAAGAGAGCTTAATGCTTCCATCATACTCCTAATAGAACAAACGATGTGTCCTTCTGGAGACCTTGAAAATCTGTTTACCTCTACTAAATATATAAACGTTTAACATTACAATAGCCTTACAAGCTGCTGATGCCTACAATGCATTATGGTGCCTTTTGGAGTTGTCACCGATTATTAAAATTAGTTTCTGTCCAGATCACACCACAGCTCTTGTCTAAATGGAAAAAATTCCTAAACATTTTATTTGGATGATGACCCACATGTGTGAGGGACGTACAAATCAGATTGCCTGATACCATACTGGCATTAACCAGACAGCATTTTTACAGTATGAGACTTGAAAATGGCATTATGAGCTTTTACAGAATTAGGAAGTAATGATCTATGACAGCAAAATTATATGATAGCAAAAAGTTACAGGTTTTGTTAATGTCATGTCTTCTTATTCTTTCTTTAGCACTAAGGGAAATAAATCACTATAGTGCATGGTATTCCTAATTAGAGAGATGGAGGATCTCATGAGGGCATGGTAAAAATGGGGATTAAATACAGAGTAGAAAAATAGTTTATGGTGACCTATATGCAGATACGTCTCTTGAGATGAAGCCCTTATGTCTTAACAATTTTCTCCTTCCTTTGATATAGTAGTGGCAGTAAATAGAAATTTTAGAGTTTGAAGAGTAGAGTTGATTAAACAATGGGATTGTGAATGAAGGGATTTCAGGAATGTTAGGTTTTGAGAAAATGGAAATCACTGAGATAAGCTTTGCCAGACCCACCTGATGGCCACTGATAAGGTAACGATCCTAAAACAAAGCGAGGAAGAAATAACCACCAGGGGTCTGAAAGCCCACTACCACATTTTTGTAAGAAACATTCTCTAAGGATTATGATGGAATGTATGTAATGAATATGTGTGTGTTTGGGGACAATATAATCACAGTCTGGTTGATGCCTGGCATAGACATGCTTGGAAGAGCTATCCCCGTGTCTCCTGGTGCCACAATAAAGAATACCTGCTTGTCAACTTAAAACTTTGTTGGCAAGTTCCTGGAGTTTTCTCCAAATCAAGTTCTATGACATTTTAGGGCTGTGTGGTCTTTCGCCTTTTTTTTGTTGTTGTTGTTTGGTTTTTGTTGGTTTGTTGTTTGTTTGTTTGGTTTTTTTTCTTTCCCTGAGGATCATCTGGACTTCATTCTGTGAGAAACAGGGAAAAGATTTAAATGCATGTTGCAGTGCAGTGTCATGAAGCAGTACAAAAAATATTTCACCAACAGAGGCTAGAATCATGACAAAAATGCTTAATACAACTTACTTGGCTTTCAGTACAATTCATCAGAAGTACCTGATTTTAAAACAACGTATGAAACACTGTAAATGGCATATAAAAAGAGGACACACAAGCAGGAAAATATCTTGATACAGTTTAAATTACTACATTAGAATATCTGAGAATAATTGAAAACGTGTTTATCACAAATGCACTTTCTTAATTTTCTTTGGAAAAAATACATCTAAACTTAAACTGTGCAACTGATAGCAATTTCAAGAGGAAAATGTACTCATTCAGCTGTAATATTCATGTCAATATCTGCAAAACTATCAGTTCTGTTCATTTCCACAGAATAAGCACCTACAGTGTGGGTGTAAATGCTAGCATCATGTGCTGCATACTGAGTTTATGCCTCTAGCCAACCTGTACATCTGTAAATGAACAAGATTTTGCTGAAAAAACCCTTATTTGTCAGTGTCATTCAACTTACTCAGAATGAACATCATTAATTTTTCATTTCATGTTTTGAGTGTTATTTTTTCTTCTGTTATTTCTGTATTATATGTTTTGGGTCTGTGCATCCAAGCTATCTTAATTGCCCATGTGTTTGGTATCTGAAATATCTG
This sequence comes from Agapornis roseicollis, assembly GCA_002631895.1. Classification (NCBI taxonomy): domain Eukaryota; kingdom Metazoa; phylum Chordata; class Aves; order Psittaciformes; family Psittacidae; genus Agapornis; species Agapornis roseicollis. Next base: position 82,360 of record NDXB01003505.1, on the reverse strand, counting down.
TTCTATGGGGAATATGCAGTATTTCTTCGTTAATTTCAAGCTGAGAAATCATTCTTTGCAGTCAGCTGAATGGTGAAGTGGACATTAGACTTGCTTAAAATGCTGAATTCCTCAAGGGTATAGCCTACATTTTTCACTTGTAACAGATATCCCTACTTTTAGTAGCTAAACAACACTTATCCATTAACTTAACTACTGATAAATTTTTTTCCCTTCTGTAATAAAAATGGGTTATTACCATTTTATTTCATTGTATGGTAAGGAGGAATAGTTTTCAACTGAGAGAGGGTAGGTTTAGGTTAGATATAAAGAAAAAAATCTTTACTGTGACTGTGATGAGGCACTGGAACAGGTTACCCAGAGAAGTTGTGGCCCCATGTCTGGAAGTTTTCAATGCCAGGTTGGATGGAACTTTGAGCAACCTGGTCTAGTAGAAGGTGTCCCTGGCCATGGCAGGCATTTTGGAACTGGATGTTTTTTAATGTCCCTTCCAACTCAATTCTATGGTAACAGGGTGCTTGAGGAGTTTAGAATACCGAACATCGTGCTGATTTCTGGCTGAGAATACAAAAGATACTTTCAAAATACATCTCTCATAAATACTAGTTTGTAATAAGACTTAGTTCTTTTTCCTCTCAGGCTTGTTTGAATCCCATTTTCATCCTAGTTCCAGTTTCTTTATGTTCAGACCTAAGCACCATCTATTAATACAAGAAAGCAAAATCTTTCTTGGTACTTTCCTGCCAGTCAGACTTCTGAACCTGTTCCAGATTCCCATAAATATGGGTAACTAAGGAAAGGCTGAAAGTTAAGTTTGATACATCCATGCATTTTGTGGCAAGAGGACAAAGAAAAAGTAGCTAATCTGGAAATTATTTTTATTGCTTTAAACGTTGGTCTTTATATTACTAAGCAGCTATGCTGAGCTAAAGAAAATAGAGAAAGCAGGGTTTCACATTCATAGGACTGTTAAATAATGTTGTTTCAGTCCAAACCAAACTGCTCTTCAGAGCACTAATCTGTTTTCTCAATTCAAAAATAACCAAGACAATAAATCTTGGAATGATGATACTAAGAAGATGTCGTGGTTTAAACCCAACCAACCACGCAGCTCGTTCACTCACTCAACCCCCCTTTCTTGCCCTCCCCTGCTTCCAGAGAGATGGGGGGAGAATCAAAAGAATGCAACTTCCACAGGTTGAGATAAGAACAGTTTAGTAACTAAGGTATAACACAAATCACTGCTGCTACCACCAATAATAATAATGATAAAAGAATACAGCATCCCATCAACCACAACATTTAACTCACGACACCCCACCAACCGAGTGCTGACTGACCACCTCTTCCAACCACCCCGAGAGAGCTAGGCCTTCCTGATCACCCCCAGTTACATCCTGAGCATGATGTGCTATGGTATGGAATACCTCTTCGGTCAGTTTGGTCTTGTCAGTACAGTCCTGTCCCTCCTTCCTCCCAGCTTCCCTCCTCCCCAGCAGAGCATGAGGCTCACAAAGTCCTTGGTCAGGGCAAACATTGCTCAGCAACAACCAAAAACATCGGCCTTATCAGCCTTGTTCCCAGGTTAAGTCAAAACACCAGCTACTAAAGAGAAGAAAAACTGACTGCAACTGCTGAACCCAGGACAGAAGAAAACATGTGGCCTAGAGAAACATCAGATTGCACCGTGAACCACAGTACCATGAGAATCTTCTGTAAGTGCAAATATTTCACTCGTCATAAAATTCCAGTCCTTTTCTATAGCAATACCTAAAGTTTGGATTTGTAAAATATATATACAGAACTAAAGAATCTCAATTCTAGCACTTCAAAGTTTTTGCAAGAATGAGTCATAATTTAAATGTTTCATTAATATAATATACTGAGGAGTGAGTTATACAGTACCGTTACATTCTTTTTTGCTGTGCATGTTTTTATAGCTGTAGTTCCAATTGAATCTTGACTGCGCTTGATACGTATCTGTGAACACAAATCACCAAGATTTTTTTTGAAAAACCAGCACTGTAAAATACCTGGATGTACTAGAGATGTCATTTTCAATGTATAGTTCTGAAGTTCAAATCAAAGTGAAGTAAAAAGATTGTTGAGACATAAATCTTTTTTTATCTTGGAATCAAATTGTTTTTAATGATTGATATTCTATGTAACATTCAGAAAAAGCATATTGAACATTGTTTTATGTAATATATCTCCTTAAGATATGATTCTCTATAGATGTTATTAAAACTGGTTATGCTTCTGAGTGTTCTAGTCCAAAAGCATCTGCTTGTCACCCTTTCATTCCATGCCTTCCTTGTGATTTTTTTCTATATTTTTAAGAAGTCAGAGAACATCATCAGATGGAGCCAGCAGCACTAGTGTGGAAGTATGGATGTGTTACTGAACTTGCCTCTTGAAGAAGAACCCTTTCATCTCTCAAAGTCACTAGTTCCGACTGTATAGCTGAACAAGGAACACAGTTGCATTAATAGCATTTGCTTTTAGCTACAAGTTTTCTCAGTTCCTTATATATCTGTGCTATGCAATTCCTTTCTTGCATCCTTCTATATGACAGTGGTGATGCAATGGTCCTGGGTTTTAGGGAATTTTACAAGTTTGTTTTATAGAACCTCAGTTATAAATATATACACATATAAATGAAAGTTATCTAATATTAAAATCAAATGCTATTATTTAAATATTTATTTATATGGAAAACTAATTATAGTTTATAGATAAGAAGTTAGACTTCAAATTTTAATTTTGATGTGCTTTTTTGAAGCTGACATGATTACTTTGACCTGCATAAACTAAATATCTCTCTCACTGTATAGCATCTCAAAAGAATTAATAATTAATATTTAGGTACCAAAATATAGAAAGGACATAACATTGAAGTTATTGCTTCTTCAGAAAATTTATGTTCCAACACATAGCTAAAAAACCTGATCACCACTAACGAAATCCCCATAAAATATTTTATAAATATGAAATAAATATATAAAAATATAAAAAATAAAAAATAAATATAAAATACAATCCCCCCAAAATATAACCTCAAGCNGGTACCAAAATATAGAAAGGACATAACATTGAAGTTATTGCTTCTTCAGAAAATTTATGTTCCAACACATAGCTAAAAAACCTGATCACCACTAACGAAATCCCCATAAAATATTTTATAAATATGAAATAAATATATAAAAATATAAAAAATAAAAAATAAATATAAAATACAATCCCCCAAAATATAACCTCAAGCCATAAAACCTTCTAAATAATAGATATTATTTTCAAATGTAATCTATTTTTCCTAATTTTATTGAATAGCTGGTATATAACTATATTATCAAAGGTATCATTCTCAACTAAGTATCATTTACTTCACAACTTGACAGATGGTCTCAATGTTAGTGTCAATATAAAAACCAACAAAACCTATCAGAAAAGCAGTGCAACTGCTTAAATATACACAGCTGAAAACCGAGAGACTGCATTAATGAGCTGCAAAGTCAACAAATTGTTGTTGAAATTCTGTTGGAAAAAATTCTATTGAAATGCCATGTTATGGAGTAATAATGACATGGTTTTAAGTACTAGCCTGTCTTAAAAAATGACAAGAATGTATTTTTTTTAAAAAATATAAACAATGTTATATTTGTGTGAAAACAGTATCAAACTTGTTTTTATTAGCATACTCCTCATTTTAATGTATTTTTATACCATTCATTAGTGGTGTCCCTCAGAGCTTGGTGTTAGGGCCAGTGTTGTTTAATGTCTTCAGTGATGATCTGGATGAGGGGATTGAGAGCACACTCAGTAAAACTGCAGACGACACCAAGTTGGTTGGAAGTATTGGTCTGATGGAGGATAAGAAGGCTGTACATAGGGATCTGGACAGGCTGCATCAATGGGCTGTGGCCAGGGGTATGAGGTTCAACAACACAAAATGCTGAGTCCTGCATTTGGTCATAACAACCCCATGCAATGCTACAGGCTTGGAGAAGAGTGACTGGGAAGCTGCTCAACAGAAAAGGACCTGTGATGCTGATTGACAGCCACTGAACATGGGCCGGCTTGTGCCCAGGCAGCCAAGGCGGCCAACAGCAACCTGACCTGTATTGGAAATAGTGTTGCCAGCAGGGCCAGGGCAGTGATCATCTGCCTGTGAGCACTGGTGAGGTTGCACCTTGAATACTGTGTCCAGCTCTGTGCCCTTCTCTAAAAGAAGGAATTTGAGGTGCTGGAGTGGGTCCAGAAAACAGCAACAAAGCTGGTGAAAGGTCTGGAACACAACTATGATGAATGGCTGGGGGGCTGGGGAGTCTGGAGAAGAGAAGGCTCAGCGGGGACCTTATCACTCTCTACAACTGACTGAAAACAAGTTGTTGTGAGGTGCAGGTCAGTCTCTTGTCCCAAGTAACAAGTGACAGGACAAGAAGCAATGGCCTCAAGCTGCTCCAGGGGAGGTTTAGATTGGATATTTCTTTAGAGAGAGAGTGATCAGGTATTGGAAAAGGCTGCCCAGGGAAGTAGTGGAATCACTGTTCCTGGAAGTGTTTAAAAACCGTGTGGATGAAACCTTCAGTGATATGGTTTATTGGTTAATTTGTCAGTGCTGGAGTAATGGTTGGACTTGATGATCTTAAAGGTCTTTTCCAACCTGGTTAATTCTATGATGCATATTAAACCACCCAAATACATTTAACATGTTTTGTTGCATACCATAATCCTATATAATTAGAATCTGATATTAATTTGAATGCAAATGTTAATCATGCTTTATGATTTTTTTTTCCTTTTATTTCTTTACATTATGAATGTTATTAGTCTAGGTTTTCAAGAAACTATCAGCAACAAATCTCAGACAATGATTTCTTAATAGTTCCCACTGTGTGAATGCATAGACCCAAAGTCATAATTCTATACTCTCATCCTGTTGAATACTATTTATATAAGTACTGCCTCTTCAGAAGTTATTTTTGGAGCCTAATTATTGCAATTATCACCGGAAAAGTTCATCTGCCAATGTAGTTTCTCGAACTGACTTTCATATCAGAGGCTGTCATACATGTAAAATCTCATTTCCACCCTTAATTTAGAGTTCATAAGTCTATATTTTTATTGTTTTCAGAAAAAAAAAAAATATATTGTCTCCTATTTTCCAATTTTTCTTGCAAATGTATTTAAAGATTTTTGTTCATGCTATAAATAACAGCGCTACTGCTGTTTCACAAAAACATCTCTCAAAAATGTATGCTTTTGTACTCACTTCTAGGCCTTGTGCATCTGGTTCCATTTGGTCCTTACAGTACAGAGCTCAAATATACATGCAAAAGACTGTTTTTTTTTTTTTTTTTTTTTTTT
>NDXB01003505.1:64671-75389 GCA_002631895.1 Agapornis roseicollis | reverse complement strand
TTTTTTTCCCGAAGTCTCTCACATGTCCGGAATCTGGAAACAAATTGGTCTAGCTGTAATGTAGACATCTCCTTTAGAGCTCAATACTTAGTCCTTATTTAGAGTCAAAAGAGAACAAATATGTATTTTTAGGGCACATTTTATCTTTAATCTGTAAAATAAGTAAGATGAACCATGGTCTAAATTGCCTATTTTTTCTGTTGACTAGAAAGAAAGTCTAATTGTAGATATAGTCAACATAGAATTGAAAATTGGATGTGATGATTTCACTCAAAAAACCTTTCAAAAATGAGTAAATAAACCCTTTCTACTGTGTGAAGAGATATAGAATCATGACTGTGGGAGCAGACTGTTATTGTAAGGCAAATATTAGTTTTTATCCGGAAAAAGTAATCCTTCTAAACTAAATATTGCAATAGAATATTCTAAACTAAATATTGCAATAGAATATTTCCTGTCCTTGGAGTTTGGCTATTTATACTGCAAAACTGTTCACATCATTCCAAGTAACAGTTGTGGACCATGCCAAAAAGCATTCTCCTGAACAATTCCTGCACATGGTATGGTAGGATATTGGCCAGAGACAGTTTACAGCTTGCAGTAAGATGGGACCACCCAGTTTTGAAGACTAAGACAGATTAATGAAGTGCACACCATGTGTCATAGTGCCAGAAAACTGTCTAACGAATTACATACAGCAAATACATAGGCAGGAGCAGTCCCTTACTTGCCAGGTACACAGGTACAAGCTTTTTGCTAAGAATATTTCTATTTTAGCACACCATGTAAAGAACTGAACAGCAATAATTCTTTAGAAGAATCAAGACTATTTTATTATGTTATTATTATTTCACATATGGTCACCCTTTTTCAGAACATTCATATGACATCTCTACTACTTTTGTCCTGGGAGAACCCATATTTTGTCTGTGTGTATGGTCTGAGTTTTATGGACGATCAGAATGTTTAATGTAATTTAATTTTATATAGTACATAAATGATCATCTTGGTCAGAACAATTGCATGATGAACCAGTGTATTTATTAAGCTTATCTAAATGTAGGACACAAACAAAATGATTGTGTAATAAAAAGGATGCATTGAAATGAAACATTCTGAAATACATACTAACAGTATAGTGATGGGTTTTCTTTGCATCAGCTGTTAAAATGCTCCTATCTTAGAAACCCAACTTTGTGGAGGGTTAAAAAAAAAAAAAAGTTTCAACATTGTCAGGAAAACCAACAGCTGCCTTGCACATTCTACAGTAGCTCTGCTTTTTGTATGACATGAAATCGTATCATATGCCCTGTTAGAGAAGTGGGTGGAAATATTGTGAGGCATAAATATGTAACTGACTTTTCTCCCCTTTAGCAAAGTCAAAGCTTAAATTTCTTAGATTACAGGTATTTGTATCTGCAGTACTAGTTTTAATGTTTTAGGTAGTGCATCTGTACTGGTACCTTAATGTTTTTCCACTGCTATTGCAGACATAAAGCCTAATCAAGCATGCATTGTAATAATGTAACCTAACGTAATAGAAAATAGGCAACAGGCAAACTGTAAACTGAAGTCAGTAATAACAAAGAAGTCTGAGATGCTAATATAACGTTTGTTTCTTATGCTTTATTTAGGACTTGCTGTAATGAAATACATAAAATATTTTCTATAATATTGGAGGTTTTGATACTAATGAGCTGAATGTAACCAGAAAGGTTAGTAGAAAAGATAGGGAAAATGTCAAAGATCTTGTCTCAAGGGCCATTTTTTCAATGAAAATGGAAAAATCTGACATGTGCCTTTCAGCACCACAACAAAATATTTAGGTATGCACTTAAACCCTACTGATTCCAAGTTGGAGTTAAGAGTCAAAAAGTAAGATCACTCTCAGAGGTTATTTTAAATGTAATCCAAAGTATATAAACAGTATTTGTGCTTTTAAACACTCCTGGTTCTGAAATACAGGTAGATAAATCAATACGGAAGCAAACAAATTCTTTTTCTCATATGATTAGAATATGCAGAAAAATAATGGAACTTGAAAGCTCTTAGCATCAATTACTGCTCATGGATCATTTTCACAAAGAGGTTTCCTGAATTTTTTTTTTTTTTTTTTTTTTTTTTTTTTTTTTTTTTTTTTTTTTTTTTTTTTTTTTTTTTTTTTTTTTTTTTTTTTTTTTTTTTTTTTTTTTTTTTTTTTTTTTTTTTTTTTTTGTCTTTAAATTTTTTATAGCATGTTCTTAGAGGAAAACAATTCTATTCATCGTTTCAACTGTCAAGCACAAGGATGTTCATATAAGAACATGCTGCTTCACTTTAACATAAAGACATGCAGGTGGTGTAATGTCATTGCCAAATGGGAGCTGCCTACAGGTCCATCTGTTACAATTAGCCATCTAAGTTTATCCAGTGGCCAAGATGTATGTTCAGCGCAACACAGGCCTGAAGGCAATGTGATATTCACAGGCCTACAAGTACTCATGTTAATTGTTGTGTGTATCGCTAACTTCTTGAAATACAACAGTCTTCTCATTTAGAATCGTTACTGACCATTTGTGTTTCTGCAAGGGTATGTAATCCTTTCCAAGAAAATTAAGCTAAAAACCACAATACTTTTGGGATAACATATCTGGAGGGGAAAAAAAAAAGAAAAAAAAGAAAGTTTAATTCTTGAATATTAATTTCTTTTAAATTAAGTAGGATTTGTAGTCTTTTCTTTCTCCGCTGTGTGTCTTTGGAAATCTTCTGTGAGAAGTTTATTGTAAGGGTTACAAAAGGGGAAAATAATTGATTTGCAGAAACAAAGTGGCACCAGTTTAATTTTTACTTCTGTATGGTACTTCCTAAATCTGTGCAACAGATAGATCTGTGTTCTCAACTAAAAATAAAACACAAAAGTAACAAATTCCTCTGTAAGGCAAAGTGAAAAATGTTTCCTTATGCTCATTGTGAATCCATTTTTGGTTAGCCTGAAAAATCAAAATCAACACAGATTAACAGTATTCATAAGTTTCTTTTTACCCTTCCTGATATACTTGTTCTGGTAAAAAGCAATGTCTCACTAGCTTAGGTATACAGCAAACTTTAAGTTAAGCAGTTATTCATCCAGCTTTGTTAATAGGATCTACTATATTGATGATTGCGATCTATTTTAAAGCATACTCTTGATTCACTCACATTACTTTAGGTTTTATACCAACACATGTCTCTGAAATCAGTGTGGGACCTTGGGTATGAGTCATTGTTCCAAGCTGCTGACATGGCTTCCTTCTGGGGTCTAAATTCACCCAATTGTGGTATTTTCTTTATGCAGCCACTGAAGTTCCTATCTACCTTTCAAGAGCATACAAACTTTTTTCCCGAGAAAATTCATGAATGACAACTTTGTTTCCACCTGGAAATACCTAATTTGTGTCAGTAAACATCATAACACAGATACTATAGCTCACAACCAATGCTGCTATTTATCTATCTACACTTGTCCTTACAATCATTTCTTTTTTAGTTTCTGTGAAACACAAAAGCTGTTAAACTTCACTTGTTGTTATAACAATAGGAAAAAACAACAACTATAAAACATGCCATTATTTCTAATAAGAAATTGGAGTCTTCTGGTAATAATTTGTAGGAGATAAAAGAGGTTACTCAACAACAACAAAAAAATCTTTACAGGAGTGACTTTTGTATAGATTATCACGCACCATAGATTTTTGGTTTGTTTTTGGTTTTTTTTGAGATTGTGAACATTTTCATTAGATGTAATATATCATGTTGTGAGGACAAAAGACAAAATTTAGGGATAACGTAACACACTGGCTATGACTTGTGTTTGTATTTCCAACATTGACCTGTTAAGTTTTCCAAAGTGAGGCTTTTATAGCAACATATCAGCATTACTACTGATATAAATACTGATGTAAATTATTTTCTTTTAAATTGAAGAACAGTATAGTATCACAGGCATTGGAATACAAACAAGCAAACTTAACATAAGACTATTTAGATTTCCAGATTCCTTCAACCATATTGAACAAGGGTTAAACATAACTGCTGAAAAATATGCCTAGTTGCTAGGTATCTACAGCACTCTCATAAAGTAAAAAGTCTGATACAGATCTTAAGGGAGACCAGAATCTTTCTGGATCACCTGTTTACAGCCAAGTGGTATACTCTAATAAGCCTCAAGCTGCATGAGATAGCTATGAAGAGAACAAAGAATTGTGGTTTTGTTTTTAAGTATTTCAGCAGCTGAAACTCATAAAGAACAGATACCACATCCAGATACTTTAAGTTAGGGGTATACAATCTGGAGTTTAATTTCACCTTGATTTCTGCAACCTTTATTTTTTATCAAACCTTATCCATCTTTGTGTGTTCAGAAGTATTTTATATTACTCATTTACTTGTACCCAAAGTAACCCCCAGCGGATGTTCTAATTAGCTTTGGGTTTGGGTATGCACAATTAGATGTACGACCAACTCTTATGATTTATGTAGATCTTCAGGTGAGCATTTCTAAAAATTAAATTGGCTTGTAGTCTCTGTCTTAGCCTGACCCTCTATGTCAGCCTGACCTTCCCACACTGATGTGGCACTTAGAAGTAATAATCACATCCATGAAATAAATCAAATCCACAAAGTCATCCCAGCTCTTCTAGCTCCCTAACTAAGCAGAATTATCAACTAGAGCAAGCAATAGTTTACTTTCATGCAAACAAGCTTTTAAAAAACAGCTTCATCTAAATGCTTTGATAAAATGCCTTTTCCTGGGACACCCAGACCCTCATCTATCACAACAAAATATTTCCTGGAGACTTTAGTGAAGTTTAATAAGCTTTCATCACTTTGATCCTAAAGAAACTTTGGGACATGAGGGAAAAGAACATAGTTTAATATGTGTCAAAACTGTATAATCAGTCCTTGTTTGTTTCATTGAAATGGCAAATAATATAATTAAATGTGCTCTGCGTTGCTGGCACTTGAACACACTCCTTTTATCTGGAACTGCACCTGTGATTTAAAGTTAACCATAATATTCTTCCCTTTCTTCTCTAAGTGCCAACTTATTAGTTAAAAGCCTGCTGCCATATGGTGAAGCAGTACCGTCTGAGAAAAAAAAAATCAGATCAATTTAAGTAAGCTTCTAAAGAAAGATCTTTCAGAAGAAAAGTTTATGTGATTTCTCAGTCAGAAATACTGGCATTTGAGTTTGACATTTAACCCAAAAAAAATCCCAAACATTATTATATGTAAAGAAAAAAGGAATAAACAAAAGCAAGGAATAAGAATGCCCTTTTCATTGTGTTTCACAAGTTGCAGTATTAGTGTGAGGGAAAACAGCTGGCTTGACTAATCTGCCCAACTTCAGGAAGCCATTACAGTAACTTACAAATTAATCTCTACTCTGGTGTCATGGCTTAAATTGAAAACGCTTGCAGCTGTGTTGTGAAAGAATTAATCACTGGAAATTATTTTACTTGACTGGAGTCGTAAATATATTGAGTCATTAGTTCACTTCCACCTATACAGAGATTTTTCATGATACCTATCTCTTTAAACTAAATCTAGTGGAAAATTTAGGACTGAACTACCTATGTGGTTACCAGCTTTCATCCAAGGCAATTATCTGCCCTGTATTGACAGTAATATATGCTAAAGTACTTCTTAGTTTGAAAATAGCTAGTTGCCTATTTCAAAATGAATAGTTGGAATGATCACATACTTCCCCACTAGGTGCAATTTTGTCATCTGTTGTTAAGTTTTTCTTGTACTGGGGAGCTCAGAACTGGACACAGATGTGGTTTCTCCAGTACTGAATAAAGGGGAAAGATGAAGGATCACTGCCCTTGACTTGCTAGCATTACTTTATCTAATGCAGCCCAGGATACTATTACCCTTTTTGCTACCAGGGCACATTTCTGGCTCATGTTCAACTTGGGTCTTCAGATTCTTTTCTACCAAGCTGTTTTCCAGCTTGGTGCCCCTCAGCATATATTGGTGCATGGGGTTGTTCCTGCCCAGGTGTGGGACTTTGCACTTCCCTTTACTGAACATCATGAAGTTCCTGCCAGCCCAATTCTGCAGACACTTGAGGCCATTCTGGCATGACAGTACAATCCCCTGGTATATCACCTACTCCTCTCAATTTGGTGTTGCAGCTACTCAGTTTGTCAGCAAGCTTGCTGAGGGTACACCCTCCCCCATCATCCAGATCATTAATGAAGATGTTGAACAGGGCTGACCTCTGGGGTTCGCAGCTAGTTAGTGGCCTAGACTCTGTGTTGCTGATCCTCACCCTCAAGCCTGGCCATGGAGCCAGTTTTCAGTGTCCCTCATAGTCTGCTCATCCAGCCCATACATTAACAGCTTGTCTATGAGAATCTTAGAGGAAACAGTGTCAAAGGCCTTACTGAAGTCTGGTTAGACAATATCCACTGCTCTCCTCTCATCTCCCAAGACAGTTATTTCAACATAGAAGTTTATCAAGTTGGTGAAGCATGACTTCCCCTGCTGTAGACATGCTGACTACTCCTAATAATTTTCATGTCATTCATGTGCCTGGAAATGGTTTACAGGATGAGCTGCTCCATCAGCTTCAAGGATCTAGGTGAGGCTAACTGACCTATATTTCTCTGGGTCCTCTTTTCTCCCTTTTTTGAAGATGGGAGTGACATTTGCTTTCCTTCGGTCCTCAGACACATCTCCCAGTTACTGTGATTGATCAAATAGTGGCATTGCAATGACAGCCAGCTTGCTTGGCACTAATGGGTGTTTCTCATTGTGGCCTATAGATTTATGTATGTCCAATTTGCTTAGGTTAACCTAGTATTCCATTTTATATGTGAATTCATTCTAAGTTTTCAGTCTGAAATGATCATCACAGAAGAAATAAAGGAATTTTATTAAGCCATTAAAGCCCTCTTTTAGAGGCAGGAGAATTTAGAAAACATCTTTTTTAAGAAAGGATTAGCTTACTAGATAACCTGTAAATTAAAACATTGACTTTCTCAATGATACCTAATTATCTTATCTTGTGGAGAGCATTCATAAGTTATAAAAATAATGTTATCTAAGTTGCAATATTAGAAAGGGAGACAAACAGAGCAGTAGAAAACTGGCCTTAGGATCAAGTATCTACTTTACATTTCTGTAGCTCTATACCCTACTAAAAACCCTCAGAAAGTTCAGAGGAGAGTGATGAAAGAAGTATCTCAGATTCTTTCTGATCTGAATGAAATGAAAGCAATAAAGGTTTGAGGGAGGGAACTATTCACCAGTTCTGGACGTGTCAGCTGTTCTCTCCTGGATCTTTATAAAGTCAGCAGAGAATAGCTGACTGTAACTAATAGTGGAAACAAGCAAATATTTTAAGGGCATAAGTGATCTAACCTACTTTTAGATATGTTCCCCAAGATGACATAAGTCATGACCTCGAAGCCCCCTTTTCTCTCAACTGGTTATAAAAATATCTAAGGCTGAGTAGCTTAGATCTGAACACCTTTTTATATCATAGTTTTTAAGTAGGCAACAAATCCCATCTGTTGTTTGTTTGTTTGTTTTGGTTTGTTTTTTTTTCTGTTGCAATGTATTTTAGATACATTAAATACAATTATTGTGGTTTAACCGCAGCCAGCAACTAAGCACCAAACAGCCACTTAACTCCCCCCTGCTGGGATGAGGAAGAGAATCGGAAAGGTAAAAGTGAAAAAACCTGTGGGCTGGGTTAAGACAGTTTAATAATTAAAACAAAACTTGCTTACACAAGCAAAAGAAAATGAGGAATTCATTTACCACCTCCCAACAGTAAGCAGGAGTTCTGCAGGGCTACATCACATGTGATGGTTACTTGGGAAGACAGATGCCATCGCTTCAAACATCTCCCCTTTCTCCTTCTTCTTTATTGCTGAGCATAATGCCATATGGAATAAACTATGCCTTTGTTCATTTGGGGTCAACTGGCCTGTCTGTATCCACTACCCTCCCAAATTGTGCACCCCCAGCCTACTCACTGGTGAGGTGAAAACAAGAAAAGTCCTCAGCTCTGTGCAAGCACTGCTCAGCAGTAACTAAAACGTCCCAGTGTTATCAACACTGTTTTCAGCACAAATCCAAACACAGCCCCATACTAGATGCTTCTAAGAAAATTAACATGATCCCAGCACATGGCAACACAGTCATGCATTTAAAGCAAACCCAAAGAAAACAAACAAAATCGAGTATGTGTAAGATAATGGAGCATGTATTCCAGCAACCAGTTGTTCAACAAGCCTTTTCTTACTTCTCTTTTGGGAAACAGAGGCTCTCTGACATGAATACACTGATTTTAACTTAAGCTCACTAATGCAAAACATTGGACAGGGCGACAGGTTTGAATACTGTCATCTCTCCTAGACTACTTCCATAAATTACGCCTGCGGATAAGCACTGTTACTAACCTGAAATTCATTGTTTGAGACTTTAGTTAAGATATTGTGAAACTAGACTGTTGGTACCTTATTGTATATTTTATTTTTCATTCTTGCCTCCAAAATTTTTCTGCAGATAGGTGCTTAGAGGAAGTAACAGCATTACAAACTGTTACATCACAGTTGTGTGATTACAGTCCTTGAGCAAAAAATATAGATTCTCTAGTTCTTCTGAAGGCCAAGGTTTAATTTCGCCACTTCCTCAGGTCAGTAGCTGGGGATGATCATGCTGCACAGCCATTCCTTTGAAATTTGACCTCTGTGCCTTGAAGTACAGATTCAGGATTGCAGACATAAAAAAGCTTAATTCATTTCAGGGGTAAGGAAACTTAATCTGGAAGAATGCATCTCACTATTAATAGAGAAATCTGGACTGTGGTCCTGATCTCTAGATTAGTTGTTCTAAACCAGTGTTAAAAAAGGAGTTTTAAATTTTCTAAAAGAAAGAAAGCAATTATAAATCAACAATCCTCTTTGTGTTCAGTCACTGTGCATATTCAGTTCAGTTACCTGTGAAATAAAATCTTTAGAAAGTAGAGGTCTACTTTAAGGCTTGTAACCCAAAACAGAAAGAAAAGCCTCTCTGCAGTTCTGGATGAAGTGCTCAAGAAGCATAATTTACATCTTGTCCTTTTCCTTAGCACTTTCTAATTAATGTCTTCATGCAGCCATGCACTAAATTTACTGGCTGACCACTGCATTGTTGACTGCACTGAACTGCCATTTGGGATGTCAAATCCTGCAATGTAAACTGTGGTTAACCCAAGTGTTTCTGTCTGTATTATCAACTCCAACGTGAAAGTAGCTCAATTGTACTTAATTCCCTTATTTTTGCTTAACTAAATGTATATAGACTTATCATCTCAGGATACACTATATTTTCTGTTAGGATGTGTTCCATGGTGTTTCACATCTATGCTATTTGGACATAGGACTACCAGGAAATGTACCAACACCGGAATTTCATTCTGTTTGTGTATTCTGCATAGCGACTTACATTTTCCTTGATGTCATTTTAAGTGGAAGTGTAGCCTAACATATGTTTATTTCTGCTTTCCTTTTTTTTGTTTTTTAATAGAACTATGAACTTTAAAGTTAGTTGATTTTTTCCCCTATCTAGAGCCTAGGTTTAATTTTGAGTCTATTAATGTATGCTTTGTTGAAGGCTGATGATGGTTTATACTCTGATGACAGTTTATAACTAATGTGTTGCTGCACACAGTAATAAAAAAGGCTTAAAAATCTAAATTCATAATGAAAATTTTGAAAAAAATATTCCATCTGCCTGGCTGGTACAGTATTTTCTACAGGAATAATTGGAATAATGTAAAAGATAATAGATTATTATTAGGGCATCCTTTATTGCAGTGAGGAGAAGCAATAAAATAGCTTCATTTAAGCTTCTAGAATCTCCGTGTATCTGTCTGTATTATAAGGGGAAAAGGAAAAAGAAAATCAAAAGAAAATATGGGAATAGCAGATAATAAGATACCTTTGCTCTCATACATTTTCTTCCCTGGGGACAAATGTAGTGAATGTATGCCTAAATACTACCATTCAAAACCCAAAGTTATGCACTTTCATGCCTTGAACGTTAAACCGTATTTTCACTTCTGACCCTTTCTAAGCTAGCTAATACTGGGTAATGGGTAATAATCAAAGGGGTGACAACAGCTGAAAAATTTTCAGGAGGTTCATTTTAGCCAAGATGCCCTGGAGAATGAAAAGATACAAAGAATGTATTCAAATTTTGAATTTCTGGCAATGTGAAAATATGTTATGCTATCTTTAGGAGCAGAGTTTCAAGGCAAAGAGAAATTTTGTGTACTTTGTGTTCTCAAAAATATCTGATGCAGAACCAACAACCTTAAAACCTTTTGGAAGTTAATATTCTATTTTATTGGAACCTGTTAAAAGGGAACAAAAGGGAACATTTGCTGTGCCTTGAGCTCTAGTAAAAAAGAAAATATTAGCATAAGCCATCAAGTTGTACTGCATTCCTATTTACAGCTCTTCTAATTACATTCTTCAGTATTAGTGAATGCTTCATATCATATCAAACACCACTCAATAGATTGTGTATTGTCTTTGTATGGCTTTTTCTCACTGAATTTTTGTGTTTATAGGTGAAATGTTTTATACTTACATTTTGTCTGCTGTTGTTTCTCTCCCTCATGCATTTGGGGTATGAATAAAAATATATCTAGACCAGATCTGAAAATATCTGACAAAAAAAAAAAAAATACTGAAAAA
>NDXB01003505.1:38805-64573 GCA_002631895.1 Agapornis roseicollis | reverse complement strand
AATCTAAACCAGATCTGAAAAAAACTAAAAAAAAAAAAAAAAAATACTGAAAAATACAAGGAAACACCTAATATTACGAGGAAAAAAGAGTTAGGAAAGCATTCCTTTCCCATCCTATGATCTGACAGAAAGCCCAGTAAACATTTTCATTGGCCACAGCAAGCTTGGGCTGTAATTAAACAGTTAAGAAAGGGCAGCATTAGAAAAAAGCATTTCTTCTTAACAGAGCTGAATGTCTAACTAGTAACTTGTGCCTTCTTACTTTACATCACACTACTTAACCCAGAATGAATCAAAGCTGGATTCAAAGAGAATTCATCTTGAACTTTGCATTTGTATCTCAGCTCTGTGATTTGAGTTGTATTTCATCATCTACTATTTTGACTTTGCAATGGAAATCACTTGCTGTGTTACTGGGAGAGAGAGAGCAAAGAGAAGCATAAGAAATAGAAAATGTTGCCTTTAGTGGGCAGTAGGCAGATGTCTTCTTACAGAAAAAAAGAAAATTCACATATTCTTTATGTTTGATCACGTTGGGATTCTATGAATGGCCACTGAATTTATAAAAAAATAAACTATGGTTTTGTACTCTGTGAAACAGCATTCTCTCTAAAAGTGAAAGAATCATTATTCAAAAAAATCCAAAAAACAATAGTACCTTAAGATTAGGACCGGGCCTCACATTTCTACACATCTTAAAACAGTGTTGGTAACTTTTTATCCTCTAACTAATATCAAGTTGTTCAGCCCTTCTCTTTGTGCTGTGGTATGTCAGAGTTATCAATTATCTAACCTGATGATTTCAGACTGTGTAGACTGGTATTTTTCTCTTATATATAACATTTTTTTTCAGCTTTAATTTAGTGATGATGAAAGAGTTAGTAAGAAAAAAGAAACACAGAGGTGCATTTCATATATGATTAATTGTACAAAATCTGTTTACTGTATACATTCGAATGCATAATAATTATAATCGCATATAAATGGCTGAAGAAATAACACTGCCACAGTGTACTGTATTATTTAGTCCAAAAGCACTGGTTACACTTCACCAGACAACTAACATAATAATATGCTCAGTTATATAAATGTTTAATTTTGTTTATTTAAGTATAATTTTAAATACAATATATAGAAAATATGTATTCTATGATTATTTGATTCTAGTTACATCTACACAATTCTGCTAGTTTTATTTATCTCTATATTTACTACTGTATACTGGGTTGAAAATGTAATCTACTGTCTTTCATATAGTCAGTTTACTTTATTCTTCAATATTCTCTGTACAGCTGAGCACATTTGGACTCCAAACCAGACCAGATGACTAGCCATCCTTAGTGATTATTTTTTTCAGTAAGAATGAATCTTGCTCTCAAAAAATATGAGGTTAGCTTTATGGAGTAATTTGATTTTCATGTTAGTGACAGTAACATTATAATATTGCCCTTTAAAATTCAGTTTCTATCAACTTTTAGAAGATTTTGGGAAAAATGTTCGTGTTTCTTAAAATATTTTGGGAATGGAAAGAAGGGATTTTTTTTCTAGTTTTGTCTGATGATTTTCATACAGTTATCACTTTTTATCATAAAATTTGTTTTTATAAGCTAGACCTATGTTAATGAATGTGAAGATAAAGAGGGAAAGGCTAGTAGGTGGAAGGTATTGGAACTGAAAGGTGAGAAAGGAAAGTTAAGCTGGAAGGATAAATTGAGTGGGAAGAAAAGATAACAAAACAGAAGAGTAGAAATAGAAAGCAGGTAAGGTGTGGCAGCATTAAGATATCATAACAGCTTTCTCTCTGTAGACATATACAAATGTATGTACAGACGGAGCCTTTGAGAAATCCATAACAAAACTTCTTCGTGATTTCTCTCTTGGGCACAGTTTGTTTTCACCATCAATCTGATGATGTAGAACACTAATGCATCAACACAGTGACAGCACTATGATGATATACTACAGTAATACATCATCAGAATAAGTGTGATAAGAGCTGTTGTGCGGGTGATATATTAGTCTGGTCCACCATAAAAGAAACTTTTATACTGAAAAAATGTATTATGGATAATACTAAATTTTTGTGGACATTGCTTATTTATTCATACATTTTCATAGAAGACAATATCAGAAGCAGAATGCTTTTTAAATGACATTAAGTTAAAAACAATAAAATTATGTTAAATGAAAGAAGGAATATTTGGATTCATAAAATGAGCAAGGAAGTAGGAACTCAACCATTGACTATAAAAATTCAAACCAGCACATGCTACCACATTTCTTTAAAACTTATCTAAAACTAACACTAAACTAATCTAAAACTGGGAGTTTATTTGAATGGAGATGTCAGCATACATAGGCTGTAGTCCTTCTGTTTGGGTTTCAGCCTCAGCCTGCCTTGCCATTGCAGCATGTCATGTTACCTTGTAGTTTTTTAGAGTGATAACACTTTTGAAGGATGTCATCCTTCTAATTCCTGGAGACCTCAAGTTTCCAGGTAAGCTTGCACAGCCATCAGCTAACGGGTGACTATCACGATTGAAGACTAAGCCTATAGGTGAGAAGGACAAGCAGCAGCCTGACAATGGGTAAAATGTACCACACTGCACCTGCAAACTGTCAATGTACACCCTAGTTGCTGGCTCTCCCTAGGGACCAGTTATATGTGGCCACCTGTGGTTTGAACTGACTGCAGGGACCACAAGCACTGCCGCACTCTTGCCTGCCCCTCTCATGGGTCCTGCCACCAGGCAGCTGGTACCCGCTTTTATCAGTTTAAGTCTTTAGTGTTTAAGTCATACATTTGGTAGACATGCTAACAGAAACAATACTTTATATAATGTCCTATTAAATCGCATTGGAATAATTTAGTTTAAAAATATCAAAATCACATGAAAACATAGTTTTTCTTCTGCTGACTGGCATCTCTTTCTTATAAGCTTTTATGCTGACTTGGGTGTTTCTACTTGGTGTTTTTCTTACTCAGCACTCTTTGGGATCTTAAAGCATGACTTGAATATATTTTAGCAAGCATCTATCTGTCAATCTGCTAGCAATTAATTAAGAGACAGACAGAAACCTTGGAACACTACATATTTAGTTTATTGATTTTAGTACAATATTGTATGTTATAGCTCACTATGCAGCCTTCCAGCTGTCATACATAAAAACTACTGTCAGTCCTGCTTCTGATACTAAAGACTGGAACAATGACATTTGGATGAGTAGAGATTAGTGCAAAGAGGATTTGAGAGGAAAAAAAAAAGGAAAAATATTCATTATTAGAAGAGATTCAGCATCATGTGTCACTATTTTGATACAAATATCAGCATCAACACAACCTTGTTTGATGTGGGAGCTAGAAAAGCTTTCTCTCTTTTACTGGTGCCTACTAATCCAAAATAAAATCCTACAATGTAAAGACGATATTAACATTTATAGCTCAGCTAAGGCACTAATTTTATTACAGATAATATGTCTTGCCCCAGGGAGCTACTGTTTTCCACAGGTTATCTTCATCTGCCTTTCCCTCTGTCTACAAAGGCTAATGGATTCATTACGTTTTCTGTTGCTGACATCCCTTTCTGCCAACAAACCTTTTGCCAAATTATATAACTGATTAACATAATTACTTTAAAACCCAATAAACTGTATACTTAACTAGGTGTTTGCAGCTTTTGAAGAAGTGCTTGCATTTCCTCCTCACACAACGAGTGTGTTTCTTGCCAGTAAACTCACAATTCTTGGATTACTGAGATCATTGTAATGGTAAGATACCACTGCGTGTAATGGGAAAAATAAAGAGAAGCAGTGGTAAATTCACACAGACAATAAGAAGGAAACAACAAAAATGAAACAAAAAAATTTTATGGTTTTACTAAAATTTCAGTCCCACCCTTGAGGCCAATCGAAAGGATTAAAAGGGGGAGGGCAAGTTGTACGGGGTGTAGGTGATGAGGTGTTGTCAGTGGGGGCTGCAAGGGTGGCCTCTGTGAGGAGATTGCAGGACCTGCAAGACTAGGACATGCTGGACACAACAGGTTCCAGTCAGCTCCAACAGACCTACCACAGGGCATGACTGAGCCCAGCAGCCAAGATGGTGGTGCCTCAGGGAAAGCACATTTAAGAAAGGATAAAAATGTTGCCTGGCAATATGAGGAGTGAGGGGGAAATGCATGTGAGAAAGAGTCCTATGAACACAAAGGTAAATGAAGAGGGTGAGGGAGGATGTGCTCTAGGCACTGGGACAGTGATTCACCTGCAGCCTTTAGAGAACTCACAACAGAAGATATACACACTGCAGCCCATGCTCCGGCCCATACTGGAGCAGACTCCTGGCAGTAACTGTGGACAGAAGCCCATGCAGGAGCAGATTTTCTAGCAGGAACTGTGGACTGTGAAGTACCTACACTGAAGCAGTCGGTTCCTGAAAAGCATGGAGAAGATCCGTGCAGAAGGAGGGGAAAAGAATGAAGAAGAATGAGAGGGAGAGGAACTGTTATGAAGAGATTCTGTGTGAGCCAAAGCATGTGGGGATCTGATGCCAGATTCCTTGTCAGAGCTCAGTCTTCCTGCACTGCCAGTGGAGAGGCAGTGGACAGTTCTGTGGACAGTTCTAGGAAGTAGTGCTAGAAGTTATGCAGGAATATCATGAGAACTGAAAATATCTGCCCCCCCATGTCTCCCAGGAACTTTGAAGATGAAGACTGTGTAACCTGATGCTAATAGGTATATATGATAACATTTTCTTACAAAATGCCTTACACATTTATGAACTGACCAAGGAAATCCAAGATCTAGGTGAGACAACTTAAACTGAAAGACATCAAAACTCATGTCTTCCTTTTCCTTCCCAGTAAGTACACCCTCCTAAGCAGTTCTTTCAAGCACAATACACTTGAGCTTTATGCAAGTTGTGAATAAACAAATTAAATGGGCATATTGCTCCTCACAGAGTTATATAATGAAGATTATATAACTGGAAAATAATAAATTCCAGAGATGTATTTCCCTTTGTTGCAATTGCTCATATTGGAACTAGATGACCTTAAGGTCCTTTCCAACCCTAAACATCCCATGATTTTATGTAATCAGGTCATACTGCATGTTTCTGAAGTTAGTACTTCTGTTCCATCAGTGTCCATTAAAAAATGAATTCCTTTTTTCCATTCTGAAAAATTCTGGTATTTTAACATTTGTAAAATTGAAGGGCTATTTTCAAATACTGAAATTTTCAATGGTATGTGAAACTTCAACTCTATAATTGTTTGGAAATACTTAAATAGTTAACTATTACTTTTATACAATTTCAAGCATTTCAGTCTATTTTTTACATGTCTTTCTTATTTTTCCTCACTAAGTTAACATTGGTATATCTCTTTTGGTCTTTCATTTGTACACAAGTGATTTTTTTAATGGTATTCAGAATTATTGTTTTTATTATTTTTTTTTTGCTGAAGCTTTATTTTTTCATTAAAAAAAAAAGTTGCAAGAAAATACTGATACCTTCACTAAACTCGCCACAGAGATTTATTCTTAGCCTAAGGAAATTTACAATACAGTTGTATCCCAATTCCTACAAAGCAGCTGTAAAAACAGATAGTTTTTCTTTTATCCTGTTCATCACCAGGGTTTCTTAGTGACTCCACTGTGGTATTTATGGCAATAAAAATTGCTCAGGCTTTACAAAATATTTATAATGTAGCTCATGTTGGGGGTTTTCTGGTATTATAAAGTGCTTTAATTTCTAGGTTAGGTAACATGACAAAGAACTTACCAGCAGTTTGCACTGCTGAAACAGCTTGCAGAGGCAATTTATAAAACCAGAAAGAGTAAAGCAGAGTAACACTTACGCAATAGAATAAATATTCTTCCTTTTCCATTCAGCTGGCTATTTCCAAATAGGGCTTTTGACCTGTGCTCGTCTTTTAGAATATATTGCAATGTTTGTGTTATTTCAAAGTATGGCACACTAATACACAAAGAGCACAAATATATATATATATATGTCTGCGTGTATGTGCATGTATTAGAATTGTAGCAATATGATGAATGATTGAAAAAGAATTCATCAAACTATGCCACTGGATACAAATTGCTACACATCTGACTGTTATTATTGTTACTAACTTTTTCAAGTTTCTTGAATTATTATCAGAAAAATGTGCCAGTGATAAACCAAACACCTTGTTTCTCAGATACTGAGACTTATTTTTATCAGGCACTATTCTGAATGTAGCCTTACAGTCCATTTTACAGAGACTCTGGAACTTTGCAACTCGCAATATATTTGCTGTATCTGCATAAGACATGAAATGACTCCCAGAAAGAACTTCATGTGTTACAGTAAGGATTTTTAAGATGAAGAGTTTTCTATGTGGCTCAAATATGATTCACTTTGCATATCTGCCAATCAGTTAAAGCACATAGCTGTTGAAGTAAATAAAATGCACATGAAGTGTATGAACAATTACACAAACAAATACTCTGCATCATGCTATATATATTGAGCTATTTTTAGTTTGTTCAAACAAATAAGTCTATTTACATATTCCACAGAGGTGTTATACACCTTAGAGAATGCCTTATTAAATAACGGTAACAAAAGTAGACAAAATGTATTGCAGTGCCTAATAGATACATTGGTTTGTTGGCTTCGTGCATTTATAAATTTTTCAGTTCAACTTTTTTCCTTTTCCACTTCTTGTCTGCAGCTTAAAGCAAGTTGATATTAGTTCTGGTTTTGTGGGCACTTGGGGCTGTGGTTTTTCAGTGCAGAACTATATCAAAACTGTTCTGAAACAATTTATTTCTTTATAGGTCTAACATTAGCTGATCTTAGGTTGCTCAGTCATGCTTTCGGCTCTTCATGAAATTAATGTCAAACTATGCTTAAACCTCTGAAAACTGATGATGAAGAATTAAAGAAGCAGACTTATAAGTCATGAAAAATCACCCAACACACCTTAGATCTCTAAAATTTAATTTTAGCCCTATATATACACCTATAAAGATATTTTAAGGAGGGACCATTTGTGAAAATAAATAAAGAGCAAGGAAATGTATGCAATGAAACAATGATATGACCGTAGAGGAACCTTAACTCAAGATAATGGCAACAGAAAAGGTTTAAGACCACACTGCTCAAGTTGTGTAGGTAACTATTCAAATAATCAGTGCAGCACAACTGGGTCTAAAATTTACGTTTGCTCAAATGAATTATGGTACATTGAATTAATTTAAAATGAGATAAAGCTAATTTCTCCCATGCAGCTTGGCTTAGCTGTTAAGCACCTAGCCACAGAAAATTGTTTTAATATGGCCAGCATGGCTTCATAAGCTAACTTTATTGGAGTGAGACAGATGTCTCTGAAGAGTTATGCAAGAAGCTCCCTGCCTCATGTTGGCATATGCAGTTTTCTTAGCTGTTCTAGGAAAATGGCTGTCTAAAGATTCCATGCACCTCTATGATGAATATGAATGCCAGTACAGCTTTGAGAAAGCAGCTGGTTACAGTCAAGCAACAGAAATTCCAAGTAGAAATGTTTCAAACTTCTGCACCTGAATAATTTTAGCCCTCTGAATCAGGACCCCAGCCACATGACATTCAAAGCAGTGAACACTTCCATGAGGAGAGATACTAGGCTATTATTCTGAAGCCAGTTAATAGACCCATCTTGTTCATAATTGCCTATTGAACATTTAGACTGAGAATGAGGAGCCGTGATTATATCTCCTGCTCTTTCTTAGGGATTTAAATCTCCATTTCTCCATTTTAAAGCAATTACAATCTGTAGGGACTTTTGAAGTTAAAATATATTGCTTTTATAATAAAGCTGGGTCACAGTAATTAAAGGGCAGCTACAAAGAGAACAGAGACCCTCACTTCGCAAGGAACCACATGGACAAGTGTGGTGGGTTGATTCTGACTGGACACCAGGTATCCATGAATGCTAGCCTATCACCCCCTCTCCAAGATGGACAGGGAAGAAAAAATACAACAAAAGGCTTGTGGATTTGGGATAAGAACAGGGATTAATCACTCATCAGTTACTGTCATGAGCAAATAAGACTCAACTTGGGAAATTAGTGGTATAATGAGAAATAAACCCCAAATCTTAAAACACCTTTTCCCCCATCACTCCCTTTTTCCCAGGCTCATTTTTACTCCTGAATTCTCTTTCTCCTCTCTGCAGCAGCACAGGAGAGTGAGGAAAGGGGTTGCAGTCAGTTCGTAACACACTGTCACTGCTGCTCTTTCCTCCTCACACTCTATCCTGCTCCAGCATGGGGTCCATCTCACAGGACATAATTCTCCATAAACTTCTCCAATGTGAGTTCTTCCCATGGGCTGCAGTTCTTCACAAACTGCTCCAGTGTGGGTCACTTCCATGGGATGCAGTCCTTCAGGAATAGACTGCTCTAGCATGGGTCCCCAGTGGGGTCACAAGTCCTGCCAGCAAACCTGCTCCAGCATGGTCTCCTCTCTCCATGAAGTCACAAAACCTGCCAGGCATCTTCTCCAACACAGGCTTTTCATGGGATCACAGCCTTCTTCTGGCATCAACCTGCTCTGGCGTAGGGTCCTCCACAAGCTGCAGGTGGATGTCTGCTTCATCATGGGCTTCAGAGGCACAGCCTACCTCATCATGGTCTGCACCTTGGGCTGCAGGGGAATATCTGCTCTGGCACTTCCTCCTCCTCCTTCTTCAGTGATCTTGGTGGCTGTAGAGTTGCTTCTCTCACATGTTCTCAGTCCTCTTTTCAGCTACAATTGCACATGTTCTTTTTTCCCCCTTCTTAAATATGTTACCAGAAAGGTACTACTACCACTGCTGATGGGCTCAGCCTCATCCAGCAGCAGTTCTGTTTTGGAGCTGGCTGACATTGGCTCTACCTGACATGGAGGAACCTTATAGCAACTTCCCATGGGGAGGAACTTTATAGCAACTTCCCATAGGAGCCATTCCTGTAGCACTTCTGCTAGCAAAAGCTTGCCCTGCAAACCTAATGCAAGTTAAGGGGGAGCAGGTACTAGTTGCTGCAGGATAGGTTTCATCCTTACATAAGAAAGAAATTTTTTTACAGTGGGAAAAACCTCTCCAAGGATATTGTGGAGTCCCCATTGCTGGAGGTTTCAAGATGCAATTACATAGGATGTTAGATAATCTCATATAGGCTCCCTTTCTCACAAAATTTGGACTAGATGATCTTTTGAGGTCACTTGCAATGAGGGGTGTCCTATGATCTTATGATTCCATTTTCTTTAAGGAGAAATGGAGGCAAAATCCTAGTGAGTAAAAACTGAAAGAGCTTATACTGAGAAGGAAGGGTCTTAGATCACAGGTTTGCTCATAAATTCTGCATTTAAGCTGTAACTGGAAAAAAATGGGTGAACATCACTGGCAGAAAGGAGCCCCGGGTTCTCCTCATGTCTCTGGAAACTCTTTCCAGTCAGGGCAGCTCCCTAGAACCCTATCTGTTTCTGACTCAGTTTAATTACAATAAATCCTTCTCATTTGACTTCAGGAAGTAAAAGCTTACTTCAACACTAGATTCGTGTTACAGTAGACAGTGTTTCTTAATTCAAGATACTTTACTTTGACCCACAAGAAAGACTTTTTAAAATTGACACACAAAACTAACTTCATTTTGATCTGGTTTAAATACAATAAATGTTTCACAAATAACCTAAAGTACAAACAGACTTAGAAGCAACTGTCAGAAACATCAACTTTCTTTTTTCAGTATCAGCAAGCCATTAATTTGCCAGGAGCTAAGGTGTTAGAAGGCTGTGGTTCTTGCTATTGGAATAACAAGGAGGTTCCATTTTTTTCAGGTTACGTGTAGCTTTTTTTTTGGTTTTTTTTTTTCTTCAGTAGCCTTTAAGATGTGGCATCCTAAGAACATAATTTAATGTTTTCTTAGCTCAACATATTTATGCTTCTAGCTGATTTAGACTAACTGAATAGTTACAAATACAGTATTGTCCTAAGGTTTAGGAATAGTTGACCCCCAAAATAATGGTCTGTTATATAGATACTTGTGTATATATCTAAGTTTTTTCATAAAGTCATAGAACAGTTTGGGTTGGAAGGTGTCTTAAAGATCATCTAATGTCCCTGCTTGGACACCTTCCATTAGACCAGATTGCTCAAAGCCCCACTGAAAACTTTTTATTACTATGTATTCAGCTATAGTAATATCATAAGCACATATGTTTTTCCACAGTTAAGATACAAAATTCTTCATCTTTGAGAAAAAACAGAACTTCAAATTTGTATTTGTGTCTCCTGGTAGTCACATTGTCTAGAGGCAATTTCAGCTGCTATCAATGTAATTTGTCTTTAGAAGAAACGGGAAGATTCTCCGCCTGTCATTCTGATTTTGGGAGTGTTTCAATTATCATGTTTGTATATATTTCAAATGTCCATTTACAAGCATAGGAAAGGCACTCTGTGGCATATCAGTGCATCATTAGTCAGTTTTGTGGCTTATGATATCAATTACGTTTTTCATGATGGGCCAATAGGCACAGGTTTAAAGCCTGTAAATATTTAATAGCCATATAATTTGAAGTTAATTACTGCAATACAGAGAAACCAGAGTGGTTTGAAGCCTTTTCTGCAAAGTTTTTCCTGCTGAAACATTTATGTCCTGTCAAAGCTGGAACAACAAGCACACACATGTTGATTTTGAAGTTACTTTCAGTATGAAGTTTCTGAGATTCAGCACAGACTTTCTGATCAGAGAATTGCAAAGCAGAAATATGCAGGAATCTGAAACCTGGCTGTTTCAATTTAGAATAAATTATTTCTATACAAGTCTATTTTGCAAGAGTTTCAGTGGTTTTGTTTTGAAGTCCACAGTTAAAAGTATACTTCAAAACCTCAAAAATTGCTGGAAAACTGACATTCACCATACAAGTTGCCCCAAACCTACAGAAATTGCTATAAAGAGTGTAAGTAATCAAGTATAATTTTTTAAATTACTTCTTTCTTTTCATATTTACAATGTATTAGAGTAAACTTTTTTTTTTTTTTTTTTTTTTTTTTTTTACACATTCTAAACAGTGGTATTCACACATGCTGGAAAATATCAGTTTGGTTCCTCTTCTTTCTTTGCTTTTTAAGTTAGTTATTTTAATTGTGCTTTTTTTTTTTTTTTTTTTTTTTTTTTTTACACATTCTAAACAGTGGTATTCACACATGCTGGAAAATATCAGTGTGGATCCACTTCGTTCTAAGCTATTTAAGTTAGTTATTTTAATGGGGCTTTTGCTGGGGTAGAGTTAATTTTTCTCATAGTAGCTTTGAGTGTTTTCAGTTATTCCATTACACTGAGAAAACAGTTAGTTAAAAGTTTAATGCAATTTAAACTTCCCAAGACTTTAAATCTCAAACTCATAATGCTATCAAATGTGCATGTCATTGGAAGAGATTCAGAATTTAATCTTTAGGCATTCTGCAATTATAATGAATTAAAATCTCTGTAGGAATGAAAGATAATTCAGAATCAGATACAGAATATTCTAAGTGAGAATGACCAGACTTTATCTTCATTTAGCACCTTAAGTGCTCCTAAAATATTGCAAAAGCCTGAATGATAATTACATAACTTCTGGCACTAGTTTGTAATAATTATTTTTAGTGAATGTTCATAATTATATTACCATACAGACATATTAGATATGTTAAATGCATTCTCTTATAGCAAAGTCATTGAATATTTGTTAACCTTAGCACTGAGCATTCCTTCTCTAGCTGCTTAAATTTTTGTTGCATGTAGTCGGGATCTGGGCTGACTCTCACTAACCTCAGTAACTATCCAGACATATTGAATTAGCAAGTACTTATATAGGTTTAACCATT
This sequence comes from Agapornis roseicollis, assembly GCA_002631895.1. Taxonomy (NCBI): domain Eukaryota; kingdom Metazoa; phylum Chordata; class Aves; order Psittaciformes; family Psittacidae; genus Agapornis; species Agapornis roseicollis. The sequence continues at coordinate 52,703 of NDXB01003505.1, read as the reverse complement.
TAAAAGGGAATTAACAGTAATACAAGACTTTTGGTAATTTGGTCATTGAAAGTCAGCACATTTTTAATATCATAAGAATTGTATGAAGATTTAATTTTTAACAGACAGACTAACCCTCTTTTCTACAGCTTGAAGAATGTTATTGGATGGAATCATCAAAATATCAAGATTGACATTTAAAATACTTTTTACGGTACTAATTCCTCTCAGTGGAATTACATAAAGTTTGGGATTCCTGTAAAGATATTTTACCTAAGCCTAAAATTATAAAATGTATTTCTGCACCTTTCTGTCTGAGGGAAAAAAATATCTCAAAGAAAATTCACAGCTAGTTCAACAACTATTAGTATAAAAATGTAATTTTTGAAACTAATTTTGTCACCTTCAAGTAATGACATTTATTTGTTCTACTTATTCTCTAGGTCTCTGAATAATGTAAGATGCAGAATCAGACCAATTAGGGAACCTTTTGGCATGCCAAGTTTTGGGGATTTCACTGCAAGGAAACTGAACTGATGGTTTTGGAGGTTGAGGGGGAAGCTTTCTTGTTTGCTTGGTGGGGGGGGTTGTTCAGGTTTTTTTTTTTGGGGGGGCAGGGGGTTTTGGGTTTTTTTTTGGGTTTTTTTGGGTAAGAAAAAGATAACAATAAAAACTTCAGCCCAGACAATGATCAACTNGGGGTTGTTTAGGTTTTTTTTTTTTGGGGGGCAGGGTGTTTTGGGTTTTTTTTGTGGGTTTTTTTTTCAGGTTTGGTTTTGCTTTATTTCATTTTACATTAATTGACATTCTTTCATAATCTTTGGGTTTATATCTTTTAGGTGTTTGAGATGGACGGCTTCTTGCATCATATTCTGTTTAATAGCTCCTTATATTGCGAAAAACTAGGTACACTGGGCTAAATTACAGTGCTGTCTAATTCACAGAATTATTTGTAGAACCATATTAAATTAGCTATGACTGACTGAAATCATTCAGCTTCCACTTGATTTTGACAGACTTTCTAGTTGCTCAGTTTTCCATAATTTCTGTGAATTCACTAAATATTGAAATAAATATAATGCTGGACATATCATTAAGCAAATCTACTTCTATGTATACTCTGCTTATATCTAGTCCTTATTTAAATTAATGGTACAGTATTGACCTCAGTCTAATTTTGCACATACTTTTTCATACACGTTCAAGCATGGATGCCTACACCTCTGAAAGTGTATCTAGCTGAATATGAAATATTGAATTGAAATATTGCCTTAAACAAGTGATTCATTTCAACGTAGTTGTGAGAAAGCAGTGAGCAACCTTATGAGAGTTGATTATATAGATCTTTCTTCAGGTGAGACACATTGTAGATAGATAAATTGCATTAGTTCTTTCAATAAATACCCTACTGTGAAGAGCAGTTCTTGATAACAGCACAGAGCATGAATCCAATTATGCTAATGAGGCCCCATTACCCTCCTTTCTAAGTAAAAGAAACTTTAGAAACAAGCATTCTTTGCAGGAAATTATCTCCATTAGCCATTACTCAATTATAAATATTAATCTATGTAGATTCATAGGATTCTGATAGACAACTTACTGAAATAAACTACTAAAGTCTTTTAGAATTAGCAGCATAGTAATAAGGTTGATTGCCTGACTGTGAGTAAAGATTTATATATATGTGTATGCTTATAATATATGCAAAAATGTATATATAAACATGTGTATGTATACACATACAAACACACAAGTACATATTGCTAAGGAATATGGAAGTTCAGACTTCTGTTGTTTTCTTTCACTGCTTCAATTTAAATCAAAATATGCCTTGAAATATGGAAGAATTTATGTCTGTGGCACATATCAAATGTCCAGAAACCGACAAGGGAGGACATTAACAGAAATTATTCGCCATATTTATTACCGTTCAAGACTACTGCAATTTAAATAATCCCTCAATAAGCAGAAAAAATGTCTATCAGTATCAAATATTGATAGCCTCATAAATCATCTTCCATTTTTACATGCAACTCCTGTTGAAAAGTATAAAAAATTTATGGTTGTTCCTCTGTGGAGAATGAGATAATGTATTACAAATTACATTCTAATTTTAAGCCAGTTGGCCAGATCTTCATCATTGGTAATTTTTTTATAACAATTTTCTCTAATATCAGCCTACACTGACTGTACTGCCAAATTTTATTTACAGTGAATTTTAATTGACTTCAGTTCTGTCTATATTATACTTATAGCTTAATGATTTTTTACTGATTTTTTTTTTTTTTCCTTCAAGCTGAGGAAGTGATCATCAATGATATAACTCTCCACTTGTTTGTGTGGCAGTTTGCTCCTTGACTTCATTGTAAACAAGAATATGCCTACCTTGCAATTAATTTGTACCTTGTAGCAGGCAGCAGAATTTGGCAAATACAATAACTAAATATTTATTACTTTTACTTTATTGTGATTGATTCTCATGGCAGACAGTCACCAGCCTTCTTAGTTTAAATGTTTTTACATGCATGTAGCAGGTTGCCCAGACTGCAGGGGTATTTTTTATAAACTCTCTCAGGGAACATAGGACTTGACTATTCCCTACTTTTCTGTCACTTCCAGCAGATCTTTCCTGATTCCTACTAGCCATTGGAAAATACTTTTTCTTTCCTAATTGCTTGCACTGCTATCTCTCAAACTAAGATATGCAGATTCTGCAGAAATACTGTGCTGGTTTCCAGATACTCTACAAGGTACCTTGTGTTGGCAGCTTAAGCCATTGCCTGTGATGACCTATCAGGACAGCACAAGGATCACACCACTTTGGCATGGGTATGTTATGAAATTAAACCTTACTTGGAAACCACACTTAATGGAAATGAAGGCGTGGCAAGTGGTAACTCAAATATTTATATACAGCGTTCTAAATCAATCAGCACAATGTTGAATTTTTTAAAAAGGACAGAGCACAGGAAGAAAAAAACCAAAACACAATATTTACTCTGTTTATGCTAAGATGAAATCTGAAACGCCACTATCCATCTCACTACATTTAGCCCTCTTGAGAAAGATGAGGTTTTTGGCTCAACCAAAGTCTCAGTGATGATGCACCTGGCCAAAACTAATTTTCTACAGTGTAGGCTTCTTGCCTAAGCTTATCATTTTAAGTGATATTCATCATCGTGGAAGACAGATAGGCACTTCTAGAATCTCATCTTAAAATAGAAATCTAAAGTATGCAAATGAATTCCATACTTGTAAATATTTGTTTGTTGTTTTGTTTTTTTTTTTCCCCTGACTACAAAGGCATCTTACAGCAATTGTTTCAGATGCATGTATCCACATAGTAAACATTTCTGACAAATTAATTCTACACAACAAATCCAGAAGTCTAATGTCTCAGTTTTATTTCAGTGACCTATTTTCAGTTGGCAAGTAATTGCTTTTATGCAGTCCCTTCTGGAGTCTTCCAGGGATAGCATTAGGATAAATTTATTCCCTAAATCCTATATAATTCTAAATCTTCCAGAAGCTAGCTCTTATCTGTGTTACTACAGACTTACCTTACAGAAGATAAGAAAAAAAATCATAGAACAGTTCAGGTTGGAAGGGGCCTCAGATGATCATTTGGGAAAGGGAGCCTAGATGAGATTATTTAGCACCCTGTCCAATTTCATCCAGTTCCATGGATCCTCTTTCAGGCCCTTCCTGTAGTTGGGTGTGACACTTGCCCTCTTCCAGTCATAAGAGATACCTCCTGATCACCATTTTTCAAAGATTATAAACAGTGGCCTTGAAATAACGTCAGTCATTTCTCCTGAAGTTCTGGTGTGGATTCTATCTAGGCCCATAGGTTCATGTGGTTTGAGTCCCTGCAAGAAGCTGCAGACCAGCCTTTGCTCCACTACTGGTGGGTCTACATGAATGTTGTCATTGTTACTTGATCCTGTGATGATAAAAGTAGAGGCAAAGAAGGTATTAAGAATCTCTGCCTTGTCAGCAATAATAGCTGGTTTCCCTGCCCTGTTTAACAGTGGGCCTATATCTTCCCTGTGCTCATATATCTGAAGAACTATTTCTTCTTGACACCTCTCTTGGCTGGTTTTAGTTCTAGCTGAGCCTTAGCCTTCAGTATTGCATCCCTACATGTTCTAGCAAGGTTCCTATAGTCCTTCATGGCTATTTGGCCACATTTCCACAGCTAGTATGCATCTTTTTTGCTTTTAAGCACATCCAAAAGCTCATTATTAAGCCAGGGTAACCTTTTTTTTCTGCTTTCTTCCTTTCACTTCATAGGGGATGGACTGCTTTTGTGCTTCCAAAAAGCTGTTCTTCAATAAATCCCCAAAGTCACAAGCTTCATTCCCAGGGAATGGAATTGGCTGCGCTCTAAGCATACTGAAGTTGGCTCTTCCAAAATTCACTGTCTTTATCCTATCACTGATGTTCAGCATGCTCAGTAGGATCTTAAACTCTACAATGCTGTATCTGAGACTCACACTGGTATCCTGTTGTCAAGTAAGTCTTAGTTCATGAGCAGTAAATCTAACAATGTGCTGTTCCTAGTTGGCCTGTCCAGCATCATTTGCAGAAAACACTCCTCAACGAATTGCAGGAACCTGATGGACAACTTATATATCCCTATGTTGTTTCCTGGCAAATATCCATGTAATTGAATTCACAAATGAAAAGCAGGTTCTGTTGGTCTGAGAGTTCCTTGAGCATCCAAAGCAAGGGTTCATTGGTCTCATCATCCCTACTAGAACATCAGTAAGAGATACCTAACATAAGTTTCCCCCTTGGTGATCATCACTCTAGTTGTCATCCAAAAGCATTTGGGAGAACTTCTGTGTTCTCCATAGCTCACCTTCATACACTCAAATTTCTCTTTTACAATAAATGAAACTCCATGTCCTCTTCTTCTTTTTCTGTCTTTCTGGAGCAGTTTGTAACCTCACATTGTGGTCTTCCAGTCATGTCAATTTTCCTACCAGGTTTCTGTGATTCTTATGGCATCATAACTCCCAAATGGATACGGAGTTTCAGTTCCTCCTATTTATTACCCAGACTACCTGTGTTGGTGCATATGCACTTGAAGTGTCTAGACTTGTTTTTCTCACCTTTGAAAAGGGTTGGGAAGCATTCTTCACTACTCTAGTAGGTGAATTCACCTACCCAGTTGCTTTTGATATGCAGGGGTCACAGCTTTGAACATTATCCCTGAAGTTAGCTTAAAGCACAAGTCAGCTAATCCACTAGCAAAGATTTTCCTGCCTTTTCTAACTAGGTGGATACCATCTCTTCCCAATATGCTATATTCATCAAAGAATCCCATGACTGTAAAAGACAAAGCCCTATGTCCTGGGTTCAGCAGTAGCAGTCATTTTTCTACTTCTTAGTAGATGGTGCAGCACTGTGGTTTTGACTTTCAGCCTAGGAACAGCATTGATAACACCAATGTTTTTAGTTACTGCTTTGTAATGATTATTCTGACCACGTGCTATGGTATGGAACACCTCTTTGGTTAGTTTGCATCAGGTGTCCTCTCCCTGCTTCCTCCTGGCCTCCCTTCCTCCCTGGCAGAGCATGAGACTCAGAAAGTCCTTGGTCAGAGTAAAACATTCGAGCAGTAACTAAAAACATTCCTGTTATCAGTTCTGTTCTCAGGCCAAAAGTCAAAACACAGCTGCACCATCTACTATGAAGAAGAAAAAATGACTGCTACTGCTAAACCCAGAACAAAGCTTAACAAAAACCTAAGGAGAATGAAAAGTCCTTCATAAGCCTTGTGTTACTAGTCAATAACACATGTGTTCATTATCTGTTTAATTTAATTTAATTTCAGAATGTTGAGGGTTTTTTTACTGAATACACATTTACTATATTTATTACCAATATTACACTGTTTTACAGGTTTTTAATTGTTTTGAAATATGGGTAAATATGCCTATTTTTACAACTGTTTTTTCTTTTTTTAATAATTATTATCACTGATTAAATTATTTACTCAAGCTTTAATTGTTTCACATTGCTAGTGGGCACCAGGGGATATCCTGTTCTTCCTGTTATTTTTCTTTCTATATTTCTATATAGAACAGATTACTAACATTTTTAGGCTAATTACAAATTTACATACTTTCTATTCTGTTTTTAAAGGAAATTACTGAGAGAACTCCAGTAGATTCTCTCACTGTTAATATCATTCTACTGTCCTTGTAAATCAATCTCCCTTGAATAAATCAGTAACATATGTCTGAACTTCACACATTACCCAGGCTCAAAAGAATACTTAGACCTAATTCTTGTTTGTCTCTTTAAAATACTCATCCTTGGACTGTATTTTTGAAAGGGAGATACCATGTTGCATTCCTTTTTAATTATAGTCTGCTTTTGAAATTAATCATAAGGAAAATAATTTTACCAGCAGAGGGAGATATAGTACTAGCAAAAAATTTTCTTTTACATGACTTATTACATGCTGGAGGAAGATTGTTTTTATTAGAATATCTTTGTGTTAATTGACCAGAGATAGACAAATATTTCCAGTGCTGCAAAAACATAAGCATCCAAATGGCAATGTGAATGGAGTATTTATAGCCCAAAGTATTTCCTGGAGACTAACTGAAATTGCTCATAGCAACAAAAGTTTCACTGGATCTACTGGGATTGTATTCTTGTCACTGATTTCCTGCACACATTAAATTAACAGGTAGTGCATACACCAGCCATGTGAAGTAATCCATATTGTTTCAGAATATTTGTTTGGAAAACATTTTATTCCAATAAAATCATACCAGCCTTATTTCCATTGCACCTAGAAAATTATGTTAGACAATTTACAGTTTTTGTCATCTGAGCAGAGGCTCTGCTTTTCAATAAAGAGGTAGGTATGTTCAGAAAGAAAAAAATATAATCAAGCTTAAACTTCCCCAAAACTCCAGATGAGCTATGTTGCCCCCAAAGGTTTTTATTTCTTCCTATTAATGAGGGAATGAAACAGTTTCTTGATTTTATTTAAAGTACCTTTGTAAGCTAACATTTTGTAGGTCTTAATTATCTGTTCCTTTCCCTTTCCACCTTTCTTTACTTTAGCTTGTTAGGTTGCTTTATCTGTGCAACAGACTTTCTCTTCTGCAATAAATAACATCACACAACCTCAGGAACAATAAGGACACAAATGACATCCCTAAGTATTGCTGTAAAAAGGCAAACCAGCAACAGACCACTTAAGTAGAAAATAGATTACATTCAGTAATGTGTTCAAGTACAATCTCACCATCTACAGTACTAGAAGGGCTACATAAATATTCTTATGGGACAATATTTTAAAGGCTTAGGTTATGTGTTCCACAGACTGTCATGGAATTCAAATGAACTCTTAATGCAAATACAGTAGTACTGGCTTCAGTATTTATTCTCTTTGGTCTCTCCCTTCCTCCCCTCTCCCTAAAATAATGTGTGTTCTATAAAATTGTATCAGAAGGCTGAAGATGCAGAGGAATTTTATTTACAGATTTTTAAGAGAATTCTCTAAAAATTAACATAACAACAGCAGTGTTACTATTACTCTTCTTTCTGTACTACAATTCATGAAAAATAAAACAACAAAACCCCCCAAAACTTCTAAGAACAGAGGAAGATAATTTACCATCTTCATGAATTTATACATATCTGTGTTTCTCTTATAACTTGTTTGTTCTTCATGTCATCCTATCATTGGCCAGTCTTTTCTGCTTTCAGGAGTTTAAATTGCTTTAGTATTTAATTCTGTATATATAGGTTTTTTGGGTGTTCTTTATTCCAGTGGGAATTCTACAGTTATCTCTGCAGATTCCTTATAATATGGCAGCAAAATCATTCATATGGTGGCATACAGATGAAAAGAAACAGTTTCCTCTTTGACATTTCAACTTTGAAAGAGTCACACTTTATCTGAAACAAACTTTTATCTATTAGCTAGTAGCTGATACAAATTTTTGGTTAACAGTCTATGTTTCCTGGAATAGAGAAGCTTTCTTTGGATAGCTGTTTTATCTTTTAAATCAACATGGAATTTCAAAAGCAGCAGATATGATGGATCTTTTTAAGAATTTGACACATTGCCCTATCTAGTCTTCTCTGTTACTACCACAAGGAGAGGTAGAAAATAAAGTTAAAAAGTGATGCACAATATCTTACAAGATTCAGTTAAAAAAAACCCAAAACAACAAAAAAAAGCAAACAAAAAATATTTCTGACAGTGCAATATTTTTATGTTGGCTATTATCTTGATTTTAATATAATAGTTTTAATCATCGGTTTGAATACATTTGAGTAAATATTTTTTTTGAGTGTGGAGGCGAAAACTGAAGTATTGCCTGAATTATTCCTGTTACTGATGATGCTCACAATAAGATAAATTTTATAATCAGAGATGCACATTAGAAAAGCCCATTAGCTAACTAAAGACTTGTTATAATTATGCTATATAAGATAAAATAACATATATTTGATTTGTTTGTACTGTTTATCACTGACAATCTGATTACATGAAAATATTGTTCACTTAGCAGCTGATTTGATTAAAACTGCAAATACTGCACCCAAGTGTTGCTGAAGAGTAACCTTTGTTGCTTAGTAACATCTCATAATAACCAAGTGGTGACATAGAAAGCTAGAATCCTGCTGACTATTAATCACTGAATTTGCTATGCTTACGAATATTTTTCCTAGTTTGGTATATTTTACTAGTTTTAATGTTTTTCTCATAAAATTTGCCATCAGCATTATCGCAGTAATTTTTGCCATCAGCATTATCACAGTAATTTTTACATTAATCTGCATAAATTATCGTTAGATCTGATAAATAAAAGTGCACAGCATTTTAGGCATTTTATTAATATGTCTGGTATATAATAAAAACATAAAATAAAGAGTTTTATCTTCCTATACAGATCATGGAAAAGAGAAATTTTATTTTCAAACACAAAGATCCTTATTAGGGAGTGATAGGCAAAAAGGGTTGTACTTCTAGTACCTTGGTTTTATTTATGATCTGATCAACATCTGGCACTGATAATTTAGCATACTGAGATTTGGATGTCCAGTGTTGTAGTCTTTATCAGGAGCTGCCCAAGATATAAAGGTGAATGTCTTAGGGATTTTGAAATTAGAATTTGGAAGGAATGAAAATTACTTGCATGATGGCTTTAGAAATAGATCCTCCGCTTGTTATCTCCTAATATTTTTTGCTAACTTATGTTTTCAGCATTTATATTAAAGACCTGAGGTGCTTTAGTTTTCATCTGACTAAGCAACCTGATACTACATCAGAAGACCCAATTTATTCCAGATGTTGGAAATGAAAATGTAACAGAAGGCTAACTTCAGGTGGAAAATGCGTTCACCGTTTAGTTACTTTAGCTGTATGGAAAAGATGTTTGTGAAACAGCTCTTTCCTCTTAGGAATAAATATTTGTGGCATTGTGAAAGAACGTAAATTAAGACTGTGTAGTTATACACTGATATACAACTTGAGCTGTGATTTCAGTTATAAATGCCTGTTTTCTGGAGTTTCTAACTTGGTCATAAAACTTTGCTCAGGGATAAAAAGTATTGCAGAAAATATAAATTTACAGAATAAACTATGGGGTTTGGTTAAAAAAAGGGGCATACAGAAGAACCAGTACTATTGTTAGTGACTAAAATGCTAACTATGCATAGTTTGACTTCCTCAAAAGTGTGTATATATATATATATATATTTTCGAATATTAACATCATATTGGACAAGTAAAACAAATGGGATAGCTACCAGTACTGGTGATATAGAATGGTGATATGCAACTGAACATACTTCATCTAAAATCAAAACATCTTTATGACAGAGCAGGATATTAGAGAACTCTGGAGAACCAGTAGATGAAGCGCATCTCTCAATGTATGTGAATATATATGAAAAATAATTGGCAAATACTGATATTTATAAAAAGGACAAAAAATTCTACATATATCTGAACTTGTTTATCCTATAAGTTTTTAAAACAAATATTTAAGGAAAAAATATTAAAGCATCAAGGAATTAAACATATGATGCAAGCTTACACAAGAGTATATAGTATCAGATGACAGCTGTTTTGTTGTATTGAAGAGAAAATATTACACTGTAAAGAAGTCATAATTGGAATTTACTGAGGTTTGGGATCAATCCTGATCTTGGCTCAAAAGTTGAAGTGAGGTAATGGAAAGAGATGATATCACAAAGTTGGCAGTCATTCTGAATACAGGGGAGCAATGAAATATTATACATAAATAAATTAATAACCTTAGGGAGTGAAGTAATAGGATGACGGGGAATTTATGAGAACAAAGTGAAAGTCCAATCATTTAGAGACACAGAAAAAGAATCTGTAGTGCAGTCTTGGACCTGAAAATAATCTGGAATTTTATCAGCTGGAAACAAAAAATAAATTGAAAAAACTGGTACTTTTATGTTTATAAAATATGTTAAGAAAGATTATAGTAAATTGATAATGGAATAAAGCTGTAAAAGGGATAACAATGGTTGCCACACAAAAAAACTCAATGCCATACAATGATTCCCTTAATTCCTCTCCTAGACCTGAGCTGTTCTCAGACCAGTTACCCTCAGTGGATCTACTTATGCACCCAGTTATCTCACCTGGATTCCATTTGTTGTTGTTAAATCTTCAGTGGATATAAACTTTAAGCACCTCTGCACTGAGTCTTGGGGTTGAATTCTGCCTGTTTACTGATTTTTCTGTAAAAAATCATTTTTTAATACTTCATCTTAGATGCTAACAGTCTCATTTGGTGTTTTTTATTATATATGTTAGAATGAACTGTTCCATCTGTATTGTCTTTTTGTCAGAATTGTAGATGTCTTTCCTATCCCGTTCACTTATGTCTTTCCAAGCAGGGAAGTTTTACCACTCATATCTCAAGTGACAATTGATTTGCAACTTTGGTCATCTTGCATAATGGCCATGTTCAAGATATGTTTTAAACAACCTACACTGGAAAAGGATTCTACCTTTTGTTTCTTTTTAATAGCCTCTGACATTTGTCTTGATTTTTTTAGACCACTACTGAAATGGTGCTAGTTTATCTTTATTGCAAGGTCTCACTTCTGAGGTAATAGCCAGTGCTGGATGTCAGTGACCTTTGGTGTGCATTTATTTTTACTCTGTTTCCTGACTTTTAGCCACTTATTTATCCATTCAAAGTCATCTCTTCCTGTTCCATGGTTAAGTTCTCTAGAAGTCCTAAGTGAAGGTGTGTGCCAAGAGCCTTGTGGTAATCCAGTGAGACCGATTGAATCATCTCTATCCCTATGCTTGTAGACCATTTCAGATTATGTAAATAAATTTGTAAGGCAAAACTTCCTAAAGAGAACCCAGTTCACTCATTCCAACTAAATCATACTAATGAATCTATTAACTAATTCAGTTTTTCACAATGATTTATACTAATTTACTAGTAGTTTTTCAGAGTTCCCCTTAAAAGTATTTAAACAATATGCATTGTATTTTCCACTTTCCACCTTCTGGAGTTCAGGAAGCTTTAAGAGATGCCAGTATTCAGGCTAATGCATTGTTAACTTGCCTTAGAGCTCTTTAGTAAACAGGGGTAGATTCCCAGAATTGGTATGGTTCATTTTATGTTTGTTCTACAACATCTTGTGCAATGACTTTATCTGAAGAATCCTCCACAAGTAAGGATTAAGTCATGCGCAATAAAGTTTATTTCACAGTTTAAGACTAGCATGAAGAATTCTTTTTTTTAACATTCTCTACAATGGCCTTGCTTCCTGAGCACTCTAGTATGTATTTTGGCCTTAGAGACTCTCTAGGAGCCTTTTTTCCCTTCCATGTTTAAAGAAAACTTCAGTAGGGGATTTTCTGGGTTTTGATATCTGTTTCTTAAACTATTTGTAGACTTCTTAATTGTGCCTCTGCATTTAATGTGCTAGAACATCTTTCCTATTTACTTTGAATATGCTATCAGAATTATCTGAAGGCAGTTTTCTTGTTTCTACTAAGAAATTATCATGAAAACACTTCTGGCTTGAGTGCTATTAGAAAACTACCTTTGTGAACAGGTTCTGCTTATACTCTGAGTAAGGAGGACATATACATTTTAATACAGAATAAAATAAAACACATGCAGAAAAATCTGTTTTCCCTTTGTAGGTTAGGTCTATGTTCTGATACTTGTTTTTCCTGAATAGAATTTCATTATTACCATTAGCTACTTCAAAGACCTGATAAGTAGTATAACAGGTATATCAGAACTTTGGACAGATGGCTAAATCTGATATTTATATATTGTTTTACTACACTGCAATGAGTGTTATTATTTCTACCAGTATAACGGGGTTGGATGGTAACCTGTGAGAAGAATCATTTTGAATATTTAGAAGCTTAGCTTTCTATATTAAGACAGAATGGTATTAAACCAGAATGGCAACAGAAAAAAAACCTATAAGATAATAAAAGATCTTAAAAGTTCTAGATTAAAGTTTTTTCAGCCCTGAGCCTCCTTTTATTTCCTATGTTAAATTGGAGGATTTTATTATTGTTGTTGATGTGCTTTTTTCTGACTGCCCGTTAGACATTGGAGCGCCCTTAAGTAAATTGTCTTAATTGCAGCCACAGTGCAACAGTGATAATTGTTCAGCCCATATTAGCACCAGAAGGGAAAATATGTTGTAAGTACAAAATGAGACAAAAAAAAAAAATAAAAAATATCTAAAATTATGCTGTTGCTAACTCTCATTCCCATTTTTTTTTAATTTTTTCTGTATTTATTTTTGTTGTGTAAATTGATTTAATCTACTTTCACCTCAGCATGATTCATTATTCTAAACTGTATAATAATTCATTATTTTTCTTTTAGCAAACTGCATTAACATGGCTGCACAATGTGCACAGTACAACTGTACTTTGGAATAACAAGGTCTGTAATATTTTTTTGTAATCCATATGGTCCATTTTAATACCACTTAATAGCATAACACATGTTTTAAGCCTCTTCCAGCTGGCATGGTCAGCTACTGCGAACTCTCAAGTTCCCATATAATGTGAATTTGATGATCACTCTCTATTGCAGATACAAGAGTGCATAGCAATGGATCTAATCACTAGTTCTGTATCTATAATGTTCCTATGAAGATTTGTCACAATGACATGGATAGAGAAGGCCTGACTCACATTTAAAATGCCAACTTACTTCTCTGCAATTTCAACCCTACTTAACAAAAACCAGAGGATTCTTACAAGTAATAGCAGAAAAGAAAATCAGGGCAAGATGATGTAAGAATATTGGGATACACTAACAAACCTGACTTTTTTTTTTTTTCTTCCTGGTAGACATGGCAGTGATTTACATGTGTATATCTGTATGGGTATATATATGTATATGGGTATACATATGTGTATGGGTATATATCTACTGTCTTTCTTTCCATACAGTCTTTATAAATGTGTGTCATCCAAGTATAAGAAGACACTTATAAGGCAAATAGATTAAAAGAACTCTTAGATAAATGACAAAGACAAGACGCTTTTTCAAATTGACATATGTGTAAAGACTTGAAAGATATGTTAATGATGGATAATATGACATTTCCAAAGCTAGTCTAATGAAAAAAAGTCAAGAATTTTGTTAGTGGAAATACTAACATGCTCTTATCTCAAAAAACAGTGGTTTGAAAGGTAAAAAGGTCTCAATTGTAAATATATTGATATCCACAAAAGATTTCAATTTGTGCATATTTGATTGGTTTTGCAAATATGGTATAATAAAGATGTTGAGAAAAAATGTTTCACTAAGTGCATTAAAATCTTGATTAGCAGGAACATCCTTGATTTCATAGACACATTCATTATAAATGTTGGCTTTTTTTTTTTTTTTTTTTTTTTT
>NDXB01003505.1:10606-34052 GCA_002631895.1 Agapornis roseicollis | reverse complement strand
TTAAATTTTTTAAATATGCCCAAAAAACCCCCCCCCCCAAAAAAAAAAAAAAAAAGCCCACCCAAACTAAACACAGAAACAGTAGAATCACAGACTCATTTGGGTTGGAAGTAACCTACTCCATCCTCCTGCACCAAGCAGGCATTAGCAGTGCACTCAGACCACACTGATTAAGGATTGTTCTGTTGAGTATCAAAAAACACCAAGGGTGGAGACTGCACAGCCTCTCTGGGCAGCCTGCTGTGCAGCTTAATTATCCTCTTAATGAAGCTTTTATTTCTCTGTATGCAGCTGCCATACTCTTGCTTCAGTTTAGGACCACTGTCTCTTGTTCTCCTGCTATGCACATGACTAGAGACTGTTTTCTCAGTAACCTCCTCACAAGCATGGAAGGAAGCTGCTGTTAAGTCTCCCTCAGCTGGCTTTTCTCCAAGCTGAAAAAGGCCCAGACCCTCAACCTCTTGTCAAAGACCAGGTGCTCCAGCCATGACCATCTTCATGGACTTGTTCCAGTTTATAGATGTCTTTCCTGCCCCAGGGTTGCAGAACTGTGTTCACTATTTCATAGAGTCATAGAATCATAGAATAGTTAGGGTTGGAAAGGACTTTAAGATCATCTAGTTCCAACACCCCTGCCATAGGCAGGGACACCTCACACCAAACCATGTCACCCAATGCTTCATCCAACCTGGCCTTGAACACTGCCAGGGATGGAGCACTCACAACCTCCCTGGCTAACCCATTCCAGCATGTCACCACCCTAACAGGAAAGAATTTCTTCCTTATATCCAATCTAAACCTCTCCTGTTTAAGTTTGAACCCGTTTCCCCTTGTCCTGTCACTACAGTCCTTAATGAAGAGCCCCTCCCCAGCATCCCTACAGGCCCCCTTCAGATAATGGAAGGCTGCTATGAGGTCTCCATGTAGGACACAAAAAGAAAAGAAAACCATGCTACTTGATCTACTGACTATGCAGAATTGATTGGAATGAGTTGTTATGTTGAAAAGGTTTGAAAACCAGTACAACTATTTATATAAACAAGTTAAAAATGTCTACTTAAAATGATTGTTCCTTGAATTGGATTAAAACAATGCAGATTATTTTAAAGTATTATTTTACATTAAAAGAATAATAGAGCATGAGGTTTCATGCCCATGTTTAATTTATTCTGATTTCCCTTTGACAACTTTGTCTTTAAGTAAACTTCTAGCTAATAATTAATTTTATCAGTAATACAAACTCCCTGAGAATAAATGTACCTAGTACTCTCCTAACTGCCAGCCTGTATTGACAATAGAATCATTTATTGCCTCTAAAAATTTTTCAGATATAGCAATACTACAATAGCAAGCTAACTTTTGTTTTTAGAACACTTTTAGACATAAGTGTGGGTGGGCATTTGTGGGTGCAAGTGAATGTGTGTGTGCAAGCACTATATAATGATTGCAGTGCTTTTGACTGAGGCACAAACTAAGCCTTAAATGTCATTACTAATTGATTAGCACACATAACATTCTTTCAATCTCTTTGGAAAAGGTTAATGGCAATGAAATTTCACTGAAAAATAGAAATAACATTTTGATGAGTGTACCTAGGACGCATTCTGACCTCCTGCAGGCACAGTCCATTCAGTTCTGTCTGCTTGGAAAATAGCCATCAAATAAATTGTAATTAGTGCAATAAATGGAATCATAAATAAAAATGTTACAGCTTATTGGCATTAATAACAACTTTAATTCAAATTATAAAGTAGTCATCACATCAAAAGAATATTGAGAAGGGAAGAAAAATAATGACAGAATTACATATTAACTACTGAGTTTCTGTTCAGAACACATGCATGTAGTTAAGTACATATTTTGATATACTTTCTTCTCAGTCATGAAGTCTATACAGTACTCATTTACCTTTAGAGAGCTCCACCATCAGGAGCAGCTTCTTTCAGGAAATACACACCTGCTCCAGTGCTGGGTTCTCAGTAGGCTGCTACATGAGTATCTGCTCTGGTGCCATGGAGCACCTCCTTGTCTTCCTTCTCTGACTGGCATCCCTCTTCTTTCCTCCTCTGTCTGTCAGGGTTTTTTTTTTTCCCCTTCCATAAACATATTTCCCCACAGATACCACCAGCTTGGCTCACCAGATCTCAGCTATGTCCTGCAATGGGTCTGCTGGAGCCATCTGGAAACAGCTGTATTCAGCTTGGATAGCCCCTGGCCTCTTCCCACAGAGACTATCTCTGCACCCCCCAAGTCCCTCTACCAATACCTTGCCACCTACATACAGTACAGTACTGTTTTCCAAAACCAAAATTTTAATGGAAAAAGAATTATCTCTCTGATAATTTGGCTGATGTTTCTTCATTCACCAATGGCTCAAAAAGCATGGTTAAGCATTTTAATATATGTTGATTTCTCTTTTGTACTACTTTTACTATATTTTACACATACACTAACATGTATTAAAGAGTTAACCCTAAAAATGTTATTGGAGTAGATCCCTCCAAGTAAGCAAAATAATTATTATATGGGAAGGTGGAACAAGAATGCCTGTGAAGACACTGAGAAAGAAAGCCTATAGCTGATGCCAGGTTCTGAATCGGTACAGCTGGAAGTGTGTGCTCATGTAAAGATATTGGATAGGATGGTCTTGTGAGTATCTTAAGTGCACAGCAGAATTAATCAGAGTTGAAAACATGCTCAGCCTTAGGACAATCTCATTCTCTCCTCTACTTTTTAATGGTTTCTGTGCAAAAATCTCTGACTCTTCTGTGTTATACCTACAGAGTTTCATGTGCCAGCCCTAAAGAAATAGACACCTTGTTTAGTAGGTAAGTCTGATGCAGCCCATTATGTTCTGTCATGGAATTCTTTAAAATCCCCCTCCTCCCTAAAAATTACTTCCTGCCATCAAGATTTAAGGCTTCAGCCAATCAGTATTAATTTGCATACTTCACTTCAACTTAATTTGGACTACTCTTGCATCTCAATTCTCAATCTATATTAAAGTATATCGCTTTCCATATTACTTTGATAAGCCAAACGTCAGAAATTTTCTACTTCAAGGAAAAATTACTCAGTTCAAATGCTTTAAGCCAAAATCCTGATCAAAGTTATTTATGTATTTATTAATGACAGGTTATTAACTGGTAGTCAGTGAACCATACGTTTGGTAATACAATATAAACCCCATAACATTGGTGTTACTAAACACTTGGGTACTGCCACTCTGCTAGCAGGAAGTTGGAGAGAAGCAAAAGCTTTTAAGTAACTGCAGTACTATTTATCTCACTGATGAACACTACTAAACCTTTCAAGAGAGACTGGTAAATCTGTTTATGAACACGTATATAGAAAGTATGCAATGAATAGATGAATTTAGAGCTATGCACCTCTCATAGCAACATGTTATTTAAGATTTTTATTTCCTTTTAACTGTAAAATTATAGGTAAGATTAACTGATATTTTGAAATTACATTCCTGTTAAGAGTCCAAGCCTGGAAAGTTCACATTTTAATTTTTGTATATTCATATACACACAATTTTAAATCCTTATTGAAATGAGTGTGTACTGTTCCAATTATATCATATAGCAACATGAAATGTGCATCAGTTGCTGTGTCAAAATGATCAGTTGTTTTTGAACAAAGCTTTTCCATTGAACAGTGGTTTTAAGTGAAATCTGGATATTCATCTTAAGTGCTGGAACATATAAACTTTTTAAAAAGGAACTTCTCTCCAAAGACATAATTCTGGACAGAAACTTACAGAAAGAAGTATTAGAACTAGCTCAAGTGCTCAACACACATTTCCAGAAAATTGCCAAAGGCAAGGTTTAAATGAACAGCAGATTGATGCTGTTTAAGTTCAATGGACACAGCATGTCAGTTTGAGACACTTTCTTATCCTGCTAGTGGATAGATCAGAGCAGAGCTCTGTTCCTGGTTCTGCCATACAGGATAAATAACCTCTGCCTTGTCAACCTGTCAGCGTGGCTTGACCTATAATATAGACCTAACTTTTGCTTTGAGTGACTTTCAAGATATTGATTCCTCAAAGGAGATGTGGATGTTACACAGTAGCTGGGATTGATTCTGAAAAAACATTGTCACATTGTAAAAACTCAGAAACATTTTCTGACCTCTTATCGGGAAAATGAAAGGTGTGAAAAACAAGAAAGCTTTTCTTCCAGTCTATTTAGTGGGCTGCAGCTCAGTATGTTAGATGTCACATCAAGTGTTCTCAAATTCTGATCATTGAATCAACACCTTGCATCTAAGAAACATAATGCATTTCACATCACCACTGAAATATGGATGTCAGAAGACTTAGAAAAACCTTCTGATAAAGAGCAAGGCAGTCTGAATGTAACTACTGAATAGCAGACTTTCTATTTCTTCATAATTTTTGGTGCTCATGTCTATTTTTCTGTGTCTATGCACTTTTATAGCTATAGATATACTCATTCAAATTTCAAAAAAAATCTAAGCATTTTTTTTGTTTAAGCACTTATTTTGAAATGCTGCCAAATTTACCTGCATCACAACAACATGAACAAAGACACCATTACAATAAACATTTGAAAATGTAATGTATTAGAATTTGACATATTTTTAGTATGTAACTAAGCACTGTTAAGAAAAAAACAAGCGTTTCTAAATGTTTCTCAGAAAAACAACAAAATTAAATTGGCGGATAAAGCTGCTAAACCACTGTCCATCATATTTGAAAAATCATGGCAGTCAGGTGAAGTTTCCAACAACTGGAAAAAGGGAGAAATAGCCCTGTTTTCAAGAAGTGGCAAATAGGAGACCCAGGAAACTACAGACCAGTCAGTCTCACCTCTGTGCTTGACAGGGTCATGGAGCTGATTCTTGTGGAAAGCATGCTAAGGAACATGAAAAACAATGAGGTGCTTAGTAACAGCCAGCATGGCTTCACTAAGGGGGAATCCTGCCTGACTTATTTGGTGGCCTTCTATGATGGGGCTACAGAACTGATGGAACACCTGGAATTTTGCAAAGCATTCAACACTGTCCTGCATGACATCCTTGTCTCTAAACTGGAGAGACATCAATTTGATGGATGGACCACTCAATGGATAATGATTTGGCTGGGTGGTTGCACAATTTGCTGGCAAAATTTTATTTGCAAAAAAGAACAAACAAAAAACTATTTGCTGGCAAATCTGACTCCTAAAAAGTGACAAGCACACAGTAGCTACTTCAGAAACAATTATTAGCAAGCAGTTTGATATCATTTTACAACAACAACAACAACAAATTAAAACAAACAAAAAGACCCAATACTGTTTATTTAATAGTTAAAGAATCCCCCGGAGAGTATCTCAGGGCACACCCACAAAAGGACCAACCAAACTCTTCTTACGTGCTCAGTTCTGAGCACTCAACTTCTCAAGCTCAACCTCGCAAAGCCTCACAGGATGGCTGCTCCATGGGGTCTGGGTGTCCCCATGGAATGTCATGCCAGGAGCTGGCAGCCAGGACCCATTCCACCACCCAGGCCTGAGCATCAGGGTCCTCACTGGGGTTGGGAATAGGCTGAGGCCAGACCAGGACATGGGCTCACAGGTGTGCTTGGATTGGTGGGATCCTTTGCTGGGAACAGCAGTGCTGTGGGGAGCTGGATACAGGCCCTGCTATGGAACCACTGAGGCATGGGATGTAAGATATAGACATACATGAGTCCAACAAAAGGCTATTTAGAAGATGAAGGAATTGAAGCATCTGTCCTATGAAGAAAGGCTGAAGGAGCTTGGACTGTTCAGCCTCAAGGAGAGAAATCTTGGGGAGGGATCTTATTAAAGTATAAAAAACAACTGAAGGAAGTTCATAAGACTGAGCCAGGCTCTTTTTGGTGGTGCTCAAATAGAGGACAAGAGGCAATGGGCACAAACTGAAACTTAGGAGGTGACATCTGAACACCAGGAAACATACTTCATCTGTGAGGGGGTGACTGAGCACTGGCACAGGCTGCTCAGGGAGGTTGTGGAGTCTCCATCCTTGGAGATACTCAAAAGCCATCTGGCACTATGCTGGACAGCCAGTTCCAGGTGGCCCTGCTTGAACAGGGGCATTGCACACTGTAATCTTGAGGTCCCTTCCACTCTCAATCATTTTGTGATTTATCAATTTTTTTATTTTTTTAATATTTTTAAAAATTTTTTTTTAGTTTCCTAACTTTCAGGTTTTTTATAAAGCACAAATTAAAAAAACATGTGCAGAGTATTCAGTTATTTCAAATCTTGTAAAATTCTACTATTATTAGAAATAACAATAACCCTAGAATTAGTGTTGCTTTGTTCTTGAGAATTTTCATTTTAAAGCAGGATGGTTGTAAAATTAACAGAAATGAAAGCTGCATTGTTGTAAACTGAACAATAATATAATGGTTTACTTGTTTTCATCTCTCAGCATCTTAGAGCTGAGGCTTCCCAATAGACTGTCATGAAAGATTTTATAGAATAATATGCTTTCAATTAATCAACAGAATTGTCTATTTTAGGAAATCTAATCACCAACATTGTGTCATCTAATTATGCTTATCATTCTCCTTTAGAATTAGTATTATTTCGTCTGTATTCAATACAGAGTGTCTAGGACATTTGATTAAAAATCACATTTAATGTTGACTACATAAGACCGTGGTACAAATTAGAATGTAGAAAAGCCATTAAATGTGTTCTCTGTTTGAAATGATAATACAATATTCACCCATTGTATAGACAATGAAGCAACTTTTAAATGGATACTCCAGTTATTAGCATTTAATGGAATCCCAGTAGCAATCATCTTACTTTCACTTGTTGCTGGTTGGGGTGCAGACTGGACTTCCAGACTCAGCTCCTTGTCTCTCCTGCTGCCTTTCACCGATAGCCTGAAAAGCAGTTAAGTGGTTCTGCAAGGGCACCTGAGGCTTTGGGGGAAGACTTTTCCTCCTGAAGGTCCTTGCTGTTCCAGGCTTCCTTTCTCCTTCATTATTTGCCCCTCCATCCTGTGTGGGCTGCTGCAGCAGTTTTTGGCTAGTTGGCTGTGGTCTCCTCTGCCATCTGCAATTGGGACCAGGTGTTAAGCTCCTCCTCAGCCTCCCTGATGTTATTCAGCCTCCTCACCACCTTCTGCACCTCAGCCAGCTGCTGCAGGAGCCCTTCCATCTGGGCACAAAACCTGCAGCCAGGTCTGCTGCCTGTCCCTGCCCAGGATAAAGCTCTGCACCTACTGCAGCCCGAGGTCTGTGCTGCAGCTCCTCCTGCATCTGCCACCAGCGGTGTAGACGGTGCAGACTGCCCAGCTGGAGCTGCAGCCTTTGCATCTGATCAGTAGAAACAGCACTTGCCATCTCCAGAGGTGTCTCAAGTTGTCTGGCCACAGACTGGCAGCCAAGCAGACGCAATTCCAGCACCAGACAGCACTCCCTCACAGCTGCTGCCAAAATTACCTTGGAAATTATCTGTATTGCTACTTGCTCAATTTTCTAAATGTCTTCATTCTCCAAACTCACTCTTCCAGTCTTCTCTCTTTCCACTTCAACTCCTTTGGGTTGTGTGTCCTCATCTTGAAACACACCTACAGTACTGGCAGTTGATTTGAACATGTCTTCCTCCCTGGCTGCCAAACAGACAGCCTCCAAGCTATCTGGTAACATGCTCACTGCTGAATCCTTGCGACTGGATATAACTTCAACTGCATTATTCAGGAAGGCTTGCGGGATATTGGCTTCCTTCTCCAATTCTAAGCAAATGGCTGTCACAGAACCAATATCCAATATCACAATTTCTGGTATCTGGCTTTATTTAGGTGGCTTAAATGAAGAATCACCCAGCTGCTCTGCATTGCTGATCTCCGTGATTCCCAAAGACACTTGTGTCAGTGTCACTGATGTTGATGGCCACTGATCTTGGTTTGTATGAGAGCCTGAATCCTGTGTAAGGCTCACTGGAGCACTGCCATAATGCTCTTTATGATCAGAGGGAGAGAAAAACAATCTGTGACACTACTTTCATCTTGAGAGCTTGTTGCTTCTAGTTTTTCACTGTTGTCCTCAAGGATGTGGGGCTGAATTGTTGTTACTGACAGGTCTGGAAGGTCTTGTGACAGATCTAGCCTTTCCTGAGTTTGAGTCAGAAGAGGGGGCAGTGAACCCTGCTGATGGCAGGATGGTCAAGGTTTCATTCATCTTCGAACAAAGGAGGTAGTCTTTGCAGAACACATGCTTCTGCTTGGGTGATGAATCATCCATCCTCTGGCACTTCTTCTTGCTGCTCTTCTTCAGTGGCTGTTGCCTGGTTTTCATGATAAGTTGCATGATTTTTTTCTGTGGGCATAGATCCACCAACAGCCAAGAAGTGCCGGGACTCTGGGTATGGCATATGGGATGAAATTGCAGAAGCATCAAGCCGTTTTAGATAGCCTCCTCAAATGTAATGATAGTCTGGTGTGGTAAGGTGCTGCCATCCCCAGGCTAGTGTTTGGAGAAGGTCCCAGTCCCCATGCTGGAGCAGCTGCCATGAAAAGCCCACATGCACCTGTCCCACCTGCTGGGACCTGCTAGCTCCCACTGCCCAACCTGGCTATGATGCCCCTCGTGCAAGTGAATGGTTACAGGACTGGTGCCACAGCCAGGGGTTCAGCTATTTAGACTGTGGGACTCTGAGAAATGTCATCTGCTGTTCAATGATATGGTCCACCTGTCAGAGAAAGAACATCTTCACTTACAGGTTTGCCGTTACTTTAAAAGTAATGTCACCAGGGGAGGACAACCTCAATCTATCTCACTCCTACCAGTTTGATGCTGGTGCCAGCAGAAGATGCCCAGAGTGTGGAGTGGGATAGCAGGTCAGCAGGAGAGCACCTGGAGGGCTTCCAGCCACTCCAGCCAAGAAGCCAGTTTCATCAGGGGCCCAGCTGAAATGGCATAGATGCACATAGCATGGGGAACAAGCAAGAAGGGTTAGAGATGTGCGCATGTCTGAAGAGCTATGGTCTTACTGTCATCATACAGACATGGTGGGACACCTTGCGTTGGTTTTGGAATGGAAGGATACAGGCTTTACAGGAAAGACTGGGGAGACAAGGAAGGGGTATTGATCTATATGTCAATTACCAGCTGGAGCACACAGAGCTCTGCCTGGGGGTGGATGAGGAGCAGACTGCAACCTTATGGGTCAGGATTACAGGGAGGGCAGGGACAGGTGACATTACAGTGGGGGTCTGCTAGAGACCACCTAACCAGGAAGACAGAGTGAATGAGGCTGTTTATAGAGAGATAGGTGTGACCTCACATTCATAAGCCTTGGTGCTCAGGGGGGACTTCAACTACCCCAATATGTTGGAGGGACAACACAGTAGGACACAAGCAATCCAGGAGGTTCCTGGAATGTGTTGGTGATTACTTCTCTGAGCAACAGAGGAATCAATAAGGAGAGGACCTATGCTGGACCTTGTTCTCACCAACAGTGTGGGGCTGGTGGGGAATATGAAGCTTGGGGGCAGCTTTGGTTGCAGTGACCATGAAATGGTGGAGTTTGAGATCCTTAGGGCTGCTAAGAAGGTGCACAGCAAGCTCACTACTCTGGACTTCAGAAGAGTGGACTTTGTCCTCTTCAGGGATCTGCTTGGTAGACTACCATGCAATAAAGCCTTGAAAGGAAAAGTGGCCCAAGACAGCTGGTTGCTATTCAAAGATCACCTCCTCCAAGCTCAGGAGTGATGCAACCTGACAAAGAGAAATTCAGGCAAAAACACTAGGAGGCCTGTGTCAATGAGCAAGGAGCTCCTGGACAAAATCTAATACAAAAAGTAAGCCTACAGGGGGTGGACACAAGAAGAAGTAGCCTGGGAAGGACATGCTAAAATTGCCCGAGCAGCCAGGGATCAGGTTAGGAAAGCTAAAGGCCTGACAGAATTAAATCTGGCCAGGGTCATCAAAGGCAACAAAAAAAGTTTCTATAGGTACATCTGGGATGAAAGGAAGATGGGAAAATGTGGACTCCCTCTGAAAGGAAATGGCAGATGTGGTTACCTTGGACATGGAGAAAGCTGAGGTACTCAGTGACGCATTATACGTCAGTCATCACCATTGACAGCTCCAGCCGCACCACCCATGTCATAGAAAACAGAGGCAGAGACTGAGAAAATGAAGAACCTCTTGCTATAGGAGATGACCAGGTTTGAAAACACCTAAGGGACCTGAAGGTGAACAAGTCCATGGCATCTGTTGAGATGCATCCACACAGGCCCCGAGGGAACTGGCGGATGAAGTTGTCAAGCCATTATCCATCATATTTGAGAACTCTTACGAAATGGGGAGGAAGTTAAAAAAAAGATATGATTGACTACCAATGAAGATGATAAATAAATGTGCAATATTTTGTGGAGCTGCCATTACATGCTGGATATAGGTTTATGGTAGCACATTCTCTTTTCTTGTTGAATATAAAAGGAGCCAAAGGTTTTTCCATCATTATATTTCGGGAAATCTGAAAACAAATGCAAGAGTCATCATTAAATAACATTTGCTTCCCTGGAACCAAGAAACCAAATATTTCCTGATATGATCACTAACCTCTCAATTCACTGTGGATCAGTGATAATTGCACACTGAGTGTAAGGAAATAAGTGCCATGTAATTAGCTTTTTCAAATAAAACTAATTAGAAAAAAAAATAACAAAGTAATACATATAGGAGGGTGGTAATTTAAAAAAGGAGGACAGATAATTATACAGTGGTAATTAAATAATGTGGTAAATGATAGATGCTGCATGCTAACTTTTTGTATACCTGTGCTTTATTTTGTTTTAATTTGGTTTTAAGGTTCATTTTACATATATTAGCTCTGAATTAACTCATTGCCAAAAAGAAACCTCCTACCAAGTGCATGTGGACATTTGCTATAAATTTTTATTTCATTTTTCATCCAGCAGACAGTTAGCTTAGTCTTTGTGGGGCTTTTTATGTGCATTTTGTTTCTGATTTTTTTAAATCAAGAGGAAAGTATGTATCAACTCTTTAAAGACAGCCATCCAAAAGTCTTGACTGGTTGGACCAACAGTCTTGAAAGTAATGGGGCAATTGGTGCCTGACTTTGCCACTTAGTTTGTGTAAGTGTGTATCTCACACTCAGAGAATTACGGACAATTTTACAGTTATCCTGAAAATTTTGTCAAGCTGTTTGCATTAATTTAAATTGCATCTTTCAATAAACATATAATTTGTATTGTATATAGTATAAAGATAGCAAAGATGTTTTATTTTGTTACTATTATCTTTCAAGGCATCTGCATCATCCAACTTCATATGCTTGCATTCAGGGTAGCCATTCAGAAAATCCCTCGAATCCTAGGTTCGTGGACACTCAGCAGGCAGAGCTGTTCTTCCCTCCTTCTTGTAAAAGAAGAGCTACTATGCAGTAAAATGAAGAATAAAGGGTCATGGAAAGGGTAAGAACCTTCTGGAAAACATGTGCTCTTGGTGGGGAGACTCCAAGACCTTGAGGACTTCCCTTCACCTGAACTGCAGATCAGGCTCAATCTCAGTTTATTTGCCCTGTTTGCTTCAATAAATTCTAATTTTACAAGAAATAGGTCTTTCCCTTGGCTATGCTGCAGAACATATTTAAGTCTTTTGAGACATCCTATAGCTCAAGGTGGATGCAACTCTCCAAAACATTTAACTATTCACTGGGAAGTGTTAAGGTCATTTCTTTTTCATTCGTTTCATTGTCTTAATTTGTTCTTTGGAAACAAGATTTCATGTTAATAGGGTCTACAAACTCATGCCATTGTTTAATTTAACTAAAAAACCTCAGTGATTTAAAGATTAATAAAGCTTTACTTGTACACACCTAACAAATTAGTTATTCAAAAGACCTAAGAGATTTGTGATGCCTTCTTATATTTGAATGCAATTTTATTTACATGCTGTTTAGGACACTGCTGAGCATTTACATAATATTCTACTGAGGAAGCTTCAGAGCACTTAAGTACTCTAAAGTAAAGTTATGGCAGTTGGCCTAAGGGTCTCCAAACAGTGTAACTGATATGAAGAAGATATAAATTTTCTTTCAGATTCAGGTACCAAGAGTCTTATGATTTTACCAGATCATTCATAGAATACTGGAATTTTTACAAGACCTTTTCTCTACAAATGTCTTTAGAAAACAGTGTTTACTCTAAATATATTTGTATATGTATATGTATATGTGAATGAACATACAAATATTTATAACTACATATGGATGTATGTACATATACATACACATATATATATAAATATATATAGATGAAATGCTTCGAAAAACTTCTTGTCATTCCACAACTAATAAGAAGTATATTTCTTTGAAATTAGGACAGAAAACCGTAATTTCTTCCATGTTTATTTAAACTTTCAGTGCCATAATCATAAGGGAAAGATCTCTTTCTAAGACTCATTTTTGATACATGAGGATGGTTTGCCTTGTCTTATGCTTGCTTTCCCTTTCCCCATTTCCCATCCCCTTCCTTTCTGTTTTTATCCCATTCCCCTTTTCCCTTTCCTTTTTCCCCTTTTCACTTTTCCTTTTCACTTCCACTTCTGTATATCTAAATCCTCCCAAACTCTAGGAATCAAAACATTAGGTTTAGGAAGTATATGAAGAGTCAACCTACTTTCACTGTGTATGAACACAGAATCACAGAATGGTTGAATTTGGAAGGGACCTCTGGAGGTCATCGGATTCAACTCTTCTGCTCAAGCAGGGTTACTTCAGGCCACTTGCCCAGCATCATGTCCAGAAGGCTTTTGAATATCTCCAAGGAAGGAGATTCTACAAAATCTCTGGGTAACCTGTTCCTGTGCTCAGCCAGCCTCACAGTAAAATAAGTATTTCTGGTGTTTCTTGATGTTTCAGTTTGTGCACACTGCCTCTGGTCCTATCACTGGACACCACTGGAAAGAACCTGGCTCCATCTTCTTGGCAAAACTTATTTTAGCTCAGTGTAACAAATGTTTTTTCAGTAAAAGAAGGTTAATCAGAGACAGTAAAGAATATCTACATTTCATGTGTCTTCAGAAATTAATAATCCAACCAAAAGGAGAAAAAAATAAAGCTCACAAGTTTGCTTCTTTTTTTTAAAAAAAAAAAAAAAAGAAATAAAGATTGATTACTTCAAATAAATGTGGGAGCTCTTTGTGGAAAGGCAGTCTGACAACAGACATTTTGTGAGTAATAGNGTTTTCTTTTTTTTTTTAAAAAAAAAAAAAAAAGAAATAAAGATTGATTACTTCAAATAAATGTGGGAGCTCTTTGTGGAAAGGCAGTCTGACAACAGACATTTTGTGAGTAATAGAGAGGCCTCAGTGTAAGGCAGCCTGCCTGAGAATAGTAATGGAGTTAAAGATAAACTGAAGGTCATGGATTAGGAAGTGAAGAAAACACCCCTGGCAGAGTGGCAAAAACAAGAGTGAAGAAAACACCACCTGCAGACAGGCAAAAACAAGAGTGAAGAAAACATCACCGGTAGTAAAGGAGAAAACAAGATAGTCTGAAGTCCAAGTTCCCAGGACAGAGCTATCCAATCATAAGCATTGTTAAGGGTTAAGGTGCCCAATCAGTAATTGCCAAATCAATGTAGCTGTACTGAGAAATTCCTATATAAGGCTGACACTTTGTCTAATGAATCGGCATTCATTTGATCACATTGATCATCTCAGTGTTGTCTGTGACTCCCGTGCCAGCAGCTCTTGACTTTTATAGTTTTGATTAAAGAAGCAAAAAGCATCCAGTTTGATGATACTGGGGGTGGGGGGAGGTTGGGAGAATTGCAATAACCTTTTCCATGAATATGTCACTAAAACTGAAACATGGCAAAATAGGATGTTCAGATGATCAGATAATGACTGAAATTTCCCTTTAGCATGTCTAGTAAAGTAACTCTGTCATTTATTAGCAGAATGAACTCTTCTAAATAGTACATTTAGTAACTGAATTGTTGAGTCATTGCTTTCAGTGGTAGTTCTTAGCAGAGATCACTTTTTATTACTTTTCCATTCTGGAATTAATTCAGTAAAGATTAGCTTTCTTGACCTGGATGCACTCCATAAAGGTTGTTTATTTACCCAAGCTTTCAGTGGAGGCAGGCTATGCAGGAATGACATTCACAGAAACATTTGTATGTCCCACATATTTCCTTTAAATAAATAAATGCACAATATAAAATGCATACAAACTAATACTTTAGAATAGAAGTTTTTCTTTAAATAAAATGGAAAATTTTGAATAAATATTCAGTCCTTCTTTTTATGAATCAATATGCAATGTCTCTGAGATTTGCCAGTAACAATCAAAAATTCCTAATTTATACATATAAATGATGCATACTCATGTGTTTAAATTCTAGAGGTATACAGGGTTTAGTGTGCCTGATATTCTTTGGCACCTACAAGTAATAAAATCTGTTTCTGACAGATTGCTTAATTTGTTAATTACCTGAAAAAAATTGGTTAATTTTAGAGCAAGGAGTAAAGTAATCCTTTTGTCTGTAAATAACTTTATGTAAAGCAAGAAAAGTTATGCCAGTGTTTTGAGGGATAATTAATAATAGAAACTCAAGTTACTATTCACTACATGATAACAGTGGAATTGCAATCAGAGACTGCAATGTACTTTATTACTCTAGAGAAAAGGAGTCTGGTATGTGATTAAGTATGATTAAATAACTTGCAGGAAATGGAATAAACTATACTGTATATATATATACTATATATATATACACTATATATATATATATATATATACTATATAAAGCAAACCTGGCCACTTTTCTGCTTAAAAAAGGCTGTTGATTTAAGTTTGAAATATTTAAAATTGATGTATTTTAAGAGTTTAGTCATTGCCAATATTTCATATGGCAACCTGGTATTTGAGTAACTGAGAAGAATTAACACCTTTATAGTGTCTGCATACTGCTATTTGCATTATTTTGTCAGGTGGTTGTGAAAAATCTTTTCTTCTCTTCACTGTTCTTCACAATCAAATCCTACTTACAAAATTATTCAGCTGATATTTTACATTAAATGGGAAAATTTCAGTCTAACTTTCAGACTGATAAAGAAGGTGTCGTGGTTTAAACCCAGTTTCTACTCCCTCCCGCTCTTTCTTTCCTCCCCCCCTCCTTCCTCCCCGCTCCCGGAGGGATGGGGAGGAGAATCAAAGGAATGCAACTCCCATGGGTTGAGATAACAACAGTCCAGTAACTAAGGTATAACACAAATCACTGTTGCTATCACCAATAATAATAACGATAAGGCAATAACAAGGGAAGAGGGTACAATACCACGGGCCGAAAACGAGCCTGACCGGGAAGTACTGTGTCCTTCTGGGTAACTCTCTGTTACCTCCTGGGCACAACGTGCTACGGTATGGAATACCTCTTTGGTCAGTTTGGGTCCTGTCCCTCCTTCCTCCCAGCCTCCCCTCCTCCCTGGCAGAGTGTGAGGCTCACAAAGTCCTTGATCAGAGTAAACATTACTTATCAACAACTAAAAACATCGGTGTTATCAGCTTTGTTCCCAGGTTAAGTCAAAACACAGTACTGCACCATCTACTAAGGAGGAGAAAAACTGACTGCTATTGCTGAGCCCAGGACAGAAAGGAATAGGCTATGTGTGTTCTGTATCTGTGTATCTGTAGATTTGAATGGAATGCAACTACAGTAGCAAAGAGAGAAAGAGAAGGAAAAAGGTAAGAGGAAGGGAAAGAGGAAGGGAAAGCAAGGCAAGGGAAGGCAGCGCAAGGGAAAACCATCTTTATGTACCAAAATTAATCTTAGGAAGATTAGGACACTGAAAGTTTAAATAAACATGGAAGAGATATTGGTTTTCCTGTCCCAGCTTCAAAGAAATGCAACTCCCCATTAGTTGTTGACTGGCAAGAAGTTTTTAGAAGTATTTAATCTATAAAATACAAAATATGAAGTGGCCAGTTTACAGGCGCAGAGAGATGTACAGCCTTCTAATTAGCACTCTGAATGATCATATTAGGAATAGTTATACTGGCTTGTATTTATCCATCAGCTACCTGGGAGACAAGGTCAGTCTGTGCAAATAAGCCTTAGAGTACAAGGTTATTTCTTAAGGACTTCCCACGTTTTTCTCATTATCCCCTCCATTTTGTTTCGTCTAATGGTATCTTGCATCTCTGAAAGTGCTTAATCTGTTTACATACATGTCACATACAGGTAAGACATCCCATACAGTTTCAGCTTGTTTCCTTTATGTTCTCATTGAAGCAAAAGGAAAGGGACAGTGATAAATGATCAACCTATTCACATATTTAAACAAATAATAAAAATGTTTATGTGCAGTTATGCCTTTCTTGATAGAGTTACTACTCAACAGACTTCAAGGACATCTTCAAATTCTTCTGCTTTATTTTCTTATGACCTTTTCTGGATCTGCCACTTTAATTTCTGCTTTTTGCTCAGTCACAGAGCTGATTTATTTCTAGTAAGAAGATCAGAATAATGAGCTGGCTGATATAATTGTGTTGTCATTGAGAAAATTCATGGCTCATATATTTCGTGATATATCTCATTTTAATGCGTAGAAGAAGATTCAACTCTCCAGCATACATCAGAGATTGTATGTTTCTGACAAACTTCATGAAATAAAAATCTTGCTTTATTATGTAATATCCAAATAACTTTTTATTATGGATGTTTATGTTGATAAATTTAAACTAATATAACCTTAATTACCTTTAATCTCTTTTCATATTCTTCCATAGAGTTGCTATGGGTTGACTTGTATTCAGTAGACACAGGGATTTGGCATCACAGAGCTGATTTGCACTCACACAAAGATTACACTACGATTTATTTTGAAATTAGTCTTTTTGTTGTTGTTTTCTTGAAGACATTATATCATATATTTGTTTCACCTCAACAATTTACAATGATGTGACTTTACTGGACTGTATATTTAACCTTACAGAGAAAAAAAAAAAGTAATTACAAACAGCACTTTTACTAAAACTGAAGTAGTAATATTTTTTAATTGACAGAAATCTTAATTTGTCCTTTCTTCTCTTAGAGGCCAACACTCATGATAAATAATTTCTAATATAATTATTTAATATGGGCAGTAGTGCCCAATGCTCTTAAATGATCTTAAAAGTCTAGATTTTGATATTTAAATGAAACCACAGTTGTATGACAGATACAGGTATTATAGAACTGTGAAATTCAAAATTGTTTTTTTTTTTCTTTTTAGAAAATCTTATGTCTTCATTGTACACAGAAATAGACAAAGAATGGGAAATTTTCCTTATCTTTTTTAGTGTTTGTTAATAAACTTCCTGTTTTTCTCTTTTGTCTTTCACAGGATTAGGTTCATCATGCCTTTTGTCATTTTGCCTTTTACTTTCATTAAAATAATTTATTCAAGTTCAGTTTTACTGATTCTTCAGCTTACTTTCCAGAGGAACTTAAAGTTTCAATGACACAAAAAAGAATTTTAGGGGAAGGTCGTCATTCTGAAGTCTTTTATTGTTTTGGTAACAGTATACCCAAACTTGGGTGAATTTCTAGCTTTTTTAAGTTGTAGTTGTATATACATCTTTGACACCTGATAGACACTAGAATCTTTTTCTTGCAACCATGAAGCTCCAGCCAGGACTGTAAAACCTGAATGGAATTTTTGTATAATTGACCCATCCAACAAATCATATGCTTTTATTTGTCTTAGAAGTGCTTACAAAATTAATGCTTCCAAAGGGAATAATAAAATAAATCAAAATATTTAGAATTTATATTGATGAATTATCATAGTGTCAATCATCAAATTTATCACTTGTAATAATAACAACAGTCTTCTAAATACTGCTCACTTTGAGGTAGACATTATTTTTTAGAAAACTAAAGACAAATGTAGGAAAAAATTAATTATTAACTTGATATTTCCTTCTTTCTATTTTGCATTATTCTCTGGAAAAAAAAATTAAAAAGAAACTAATATTTATCCTTCATGCAGCTTTACTTATAGAGAATTTTTTAAAAATTATTTAATGAAACAGTGGTCCTCTGGGCAGGGCTTGGGTGGAAATATGTAAAATATAAGACTGCACAAAGTTGGAATTGGGATAATAAGTTTTTATTCTTACCTGACACTTCATAAATTGTGTCTGTCCTCAGTTAACCAGATGAAACACATCCTTTCTCCTTCAGTTCTCATAGGAAGTAACAAAACTATCCATCTTCCAAGGACAGTGGGCCACACACAGTGAAGACAGGTTGGAAAACAGATGGAATGCATTTAGTCTTGTAAGAATTAACCACAAGAATCTAACTTTATATGTTTGTTTTTCAGGAAATCTGCTTCTAGGTGGAAGAGACTTGACCTACTAGTATTTCACTAAGTCTACAGCAAGTAGGACATAATACAGGGTTTTTCCAGGAATCAGAAAATTCTAGAACCCACAGTTTGTAATTTGTTCACGAATGTATTGCTTTTCATAATACCTGTCTTTTTCTTGTCTTTTATTTCTTTATTCTTTATATTTTTAGAAGAAAGGGTCCATATTTACAAGTCTCTTTCATTGCACTGTTATTCTGGTGATCCTGACAGAGACATCTAGAAAACCATATCACCATAAGACAATGGACAGTATCGGAGCCTTGGATATGCTGGGGGCTGGGGAGGGCACCCCACTGGAACTGTTGTTTGCAAACAGAAGAGGACTTGTGAGTAACATAATGGTTGGAGGCCATCTTGGACATAATAATTATGAAATAACAGGTTTTGACTCTCATAGAAGTAGGTAGGGGGTCAGCTGAACTGCTACCTTGGACTTCTGGAAAGAGGACTGTATACTATTTAGGGGATTGATTGATAAGAGTCCCTTGGGAGGCAGTCCTGAAGAGCAAAGGAGTCCAGGATGGCTGGACATTCTTTGAACAGGAAATCCTGAATTACTTGATTAGTAATAAATAATTACTTGATTAGTAATAAATTAAACTATTTTCCCCAAGTTGAGCCTGTTTTCTTGTTTATTGATCAATGCTAGTAAATTATGGTTTGGATTTATTATTTGCACTGTTCTTTCTAAAAATGAAAGGTTAACTCCAGAAATATTTTTATCTGGAGATTTAGGGGTTAGAGGATGGTGTTCTAGTGGGAATAGTGCTTTCAGTTCTTAATGGATTTTATTTTGTAATTCTCCCAGAGCCTCACAGTACATTTACCTGAAAGATTTACTTGCCCACTACCTACAATTCACCTCTTCAAACAGTAATTCTGAGAACATGCATTGTATTGCAAATTGTAAAAACATTGCGTGTTTTTAACATGATGGGCCAGATCCCACTGCAGCTAAAGAACTTACAGTGCAAACAGCAAAAGTTTGACACTAAAGAAAAGACTTTTTATTTTTGCTTTCTTTTAGTTCCTTAGTAACTAGGTTGTTTTTCTTAAGGACAGATGTTTTAAGTCTATGTTGAGAATCATACCTCTGAAAAACATAGACTTCAGCACTCAAATGCATCTGATTGCAGCATGATATATTTCACTTCAAGGACTGAAAAATAAGTATAGCCAAAAATATAATTTCTAATCCACATTAAAGTAAAAATAGCCTTCCAAAATTGATTTATTTTTTTGTCTGCTCCCCTTCACCTGTGTGATTTTTTCATCCTGGGTTACTCTAGTTTTGTATTTGCTACTGCATAGTACTTTTATTCCTCAGCTATTTGATTCTAGTCAGATCAAGATGGTTTAAAGTCCTCTGGAATTTAAGCATGTGTTTCTTAAATAATGGACTCAATTATATTAAAGATGTTTTACAAGATTATTCACTGTGAAAATGGAATACTTTTTAAAAAAAATCACTTTCTGGGACAGACTAATTAATTTCCTTTATCTCTAGCTAGATTTCTAGCTGTTCTGTTAATTCCTTTTCAGTGACTAAAGCTTGCAGAACACAGCTAATCTTGAACATGGTGACTCAACATTTAGCCAAAGGAGTTCATTACTGCGTTAAGTAACACCACAGTGAAAACACAATGACAAGACTAAAGCTTTTAGTCTTGTCATTGTAAGTCTAGGTTTATACAGTTGCTATATTTCTGCACTGGGTTTACGCGGTGAGCTTTCAGTATTGGGGTTTGAGGAGCTGCAGAACTGATTTCTGTGAGAAATTTATTAAGGGCATTGTCCAAATGCCTCTTAAATTGTGACAAGCGTGGGACATCAACCATCTCTCTAGGAAGACTGTTCCAGTGACTGACCACCCTCTAGGTAAGCAAATGCTTCTTAATGTCCAGTCTGTGGCTCCCCTGGCACAGCTTTAAACCGTTCCCTCATGTCCTGCCACTCAGCACTCAGCTTAGCATCTCCCTCCCCACTTCCTCTCCTCAGGAAGCTGTGCTGAGCAGTGAGGTCACCCCTCAACCGCTTCCTCTCCAAACTAGACAAGCCCAAAATCCTCAAGTGCTCCTCACAGGACATGTTTTCCACCCCTTCCAACAGTTTTCTTACCCTCCTCTGGATGCATTCAAGGACCTTCACATCTTTCTTAAATTGTGGGGCCCAGAACTGCATGCAGTACTCAATACACCAACACTGAATACAGTAATAACCTCTTTTGACTGTCTGGTTATACTGTTTGTTGCACCCATAAATATCCAATGTGTAGATCTAATTCAATTTTGATACAATGATGCATGTTACAATGTGAAAAACAGAAATTATATTTACTAGGTAATACACCAGAAAAATATCCTCAGGGTTGGGAGTCCAGATTGCAGTATTTAATGTTTTAATTTATTTTAATTGATTATACAAAGTATTATTAGCTAGGAAACTAAGAAGAATAGCTCTTTGTGTATCTAGTGAAATCAGTCTCAGCAGATTGACAAGATGACAATGACATCAAAACCTGTAGTGAGAAAAAGCTACCCTAGAGAATTAAAAAGATAAAATTGAAGGCTGAAACGTGGGCAAAACCTTTACACAGCTGTAGCTGAACAAATCTGGTCCTATGAAAGGTCAGAGACACACCTTATGTGGAAGAATGAATTGGTGGCTTTAAACCTGACTGAGCTTCCTTGGCCCTCAGTAGATACCTTACTGACAATTCACATAGAAAAAGAGCATGTCCAAAAGAACCTTCTTTATTCCCATATGAACGCCCAGCTGCTGGCCTAGACTCTAAGCACTGTAAACTGCAGATGTAAATCAGAAGATCCCCTTGACATAAAAAATTGGTCTGCATTCCTTGACCACTGTGTCAGTCTAGGTTTTAAATTGCTTTGCACAAAATTTTAGCAGGTATCTAATCTAATTGTCACTGACAAGCAAGCATCATATTTCATTTTCTAAAGTATGCATGTTTGTGTTTGAATGTGTGAAAGAAAGCAGTGAAATCATCCTGTCTGGGCCCTTTTATGACATATGTATGTCTGTTATGAATAAAAATCTGTCCAGGCCACATATAAATATAATAACAAACAGCTGGTAGTTAAAAAAGAACTGTGGAATCCTTACTTTTAAAATAAGGTTAGAGACTTTCAATGGTTTTCTTAGGCTTTATTAATAATAATATTTATTAATAATGGTGGGATTGCATTAATTAAAATTGACTATTTGAATCACTGTTAAAATGGAATTAATGGTTCAAGCTGTCTTGTCAGAACTGTTAAATAAAAACTAGTGAATGACACGATTTAGAAGAAGATGGTAGTACATGAAGTAAAAGATGTGAGAAAAATGCAATCTGTGAAGTAAGAGAGAGTAATTAAAATGTGTCAAGCCATTCTGTCCTTTTTGTGCTTATTTCTAATATCTATCACA
This sequence comes from Agapornis roseicollis, assembly GCA_002631895.1. NCBI lineage: Eukaryota > Metazoa > Chordata > Aves > Psittaciformes > Psittacidae > Agapornis > Agapornis roseicollis. The sequence continues at coordinate 12,211 of NDXB01003505.1, read as the reverse complement.
ATAACAGATATAAATTTCTAGATCTCTTTAAAGGAATTGCAAGAGGAAATTTCCCAGTAATTATAATAATGTACCAAAAATCTAATCAAATTAGTTCTCATCTGTGTTCTGCCTTCTACTCCAGAAGGCAATACTAACTGGTGGTCTGTATTGTTATCATTTATAATGTGTTGCCAGGTGAGCTACACATGAGATACTGTATGCATGCAAATTATTGTAACGCAAGTTCTTTATAATCAGGATAAATTAAAACAGGAATTAGTCTTTCCTGGAACTTGTTCTAAAAATATTTTCAAATAAATGTTGATGTTACTTCTGGCATAACTGACACTCAAGCATGTGAATTCTCAAATTCTAATTATTTAAAAGAAATGTCTTGCCTGAAATAGATTTGCAATACATGGATGTTGCGTAAGCATATACTTACCACAGTTCCAGGGATGCCTGAGATCTGTTTGATTGGATTCCTGAATCATTATATTGAATAATTCCAGTTCATGATAATTAATATCTTTGTGACCAGTTCATATCTTTTTTACTACCTGACTCTGCTGCTTGCTGTAATGTGCAGCTTGCAATGGAAATTAACTACAACATAAAAAAAGAATAGAACTGTTTAATCAGCAAACTATTAATATGCATTATGCTTTGAATAGAGTGAGCTAGCAAGCATATCTTTAATTAAAAAAAAAATCTCATTTTGATGATGGGTATTAAAGGTAAACACACAATTAGAAGTTTTTTAATTTAACAATAATTGAAACAAATTAAACCCTAACCTAAAAGCTAGATCAAACATGTCTAGAGGAGACAGAGAAGGACTTGATCTGATTTGTCCATTTGATCAGCTCTGTACCACATTGTGCTCTGATACCCAGCAGTAGCAGTCATTTTTCTCCTTCTTAGTAGCTGGTGCAGTGCTGTGGTTTTGACTTCAGCCTGAGAAGAATGCTGATAACACACCAATGTTTTAGTTGTTGATAAGTAATGTTTACACTAATCAAAGACTTTTCAGTCTCTCATGCTCTGCCAGTGAGGAGGGGCATGTGAGGCCAGGAGAAAGCAGAGACAGGACACCTGACCCAAAAGCCAAAGGGGTATTCCATACTACAGCATGCCGTGCCCAGTATATAAACTGTGGGGAGTTACCCGGAAAGCCCAGATTGCTGCTCAGGCAGGGCTGGGTATCGGTTGGCAGGTGATGAACAAGTGCATTGTGCATCACTTGTGTTTATTGGTTTCTTTTCCTTTTCCCCTTGTAGTTTTATATTCTCTCGCCTTGTTATTTCCCTTATGATTATTATTGTTAGTGGTAGTAGCAATGGTTTTGTGTTATACCTTAGTTATTGGACTGTTCTTATCTAAACCCATGGGAGTTACATTCTTATGATTCTCCTTCCCATCCCTCTGGGAGTAGGGGGGAAGAAAGTGGGAGAGTGAGGGAGTGGCTGTGTGGTTCTGTTACTGGCTGGGCTTAAACCATGGCAAAAGGTTTTAACATATGCTACATTTACATGGCTGTGGAGAAATGGTATCTGATGGAGTGAAACCAAGCCCACCAAAAATACTAAATGATAAAGGAATTAAAAAAAAAAAAAAGAATGT
>NDXB01003503.1:79363-118499 GCA_002631895.1 Agapornis roseicollis | reverse complement strand
ATAGAATAGAGTTGGGCTTATATTCCTGGTATCTATTTTTGCTTGAGTTATATTTTGTTTAATTAGAAGGCTACATTTGTCTTCTAATTAGCAGTAGTTTTTATTTGAATGAAGTTAAACTAAATAACCTAAAGAAGACAAATATATGTTAAAGACTATACAAGAATTTTCATTCTGGAATAATCATAAAGGCTTTGAGCCATCCTATACATTTTGGAAACTCATTATTCCTTCCACAGAATAGAATTTAATTCTAGTTAAAGCTATCTAGTTAAAGATGGTAACATTATAGTGCAGATTTCATTAAGTAGAGTCTTGCAGTATTGTATACAAATATCTGCAAGATTTCTGCAGATCCCTGGTACTTCCATACCTACTTAGTTCTTCAGGACTGCTTCAGAAAGATGTAATTAAGAAATCAGATGTATCAAATGAGAATTGTTGGTAAGGTACAAACACGTATCCTTTTTTCCCCCTCTTGCTCATCTTCACTTATTTTAAAACAAAGAGTTATATACAGGAGTGAAAAATTTTGGACATATTACAAAATAAAAGATCAAGGGTTATGATATTTTATCCCTTTGGATATTTTTTTTTTTTTTTTTTTTTTATTTTATGAGCTTGCACCAGTACCTGTGTTCTTTCCTACTGACAAAGTGATGTATCCTTTCCTTTGCATACAGACCTTTTCAGCTGTGTCATTCATGTAAGTAAGGTTTTCTTATAAGCCATTTTCTGCCAAGTTAATACATGAAAGCTTTAAAGGTAGAATACAAGAGCTTTTAAAAATGTTTCAGGGTACCTTTCTTCATACAGTCAAGAGTAACTGCAATCCATTTAAAGTCAAATGCTNAGCTTGCACCAGTACCTGTGTTCTTTCCTACTGACAAAGTGATGTATCCTTTCCTTTGCATACAGACCTTTTCAGCTGTGTCATTCATGTAAGTAAGGTTTTCTTATAAGCCATTTTCTGCCAAGTTAATACATGAAAGCTTTAAAGGTAGAATACAAGAGCTTTTAAAAATGTTTCAGGGTACCTTTCTTCATACAGTCAAGAGTAACTGCAATCACATAAAAAAGAAGCATTTACAGAAGCAGGGTTGTTTTTAAAGCAATTTATTTTATATAATGGTTTTGGCCCAGCCCTTTATTTTTCAATAGCACTTAACTCATAGTCAGAAATCCTAATTTTCTACATGCAAAGTGTAAATTACAGTTTCTTATGTAACAGTCCTCAAAGCTTGAATGGTGGTAAATATTCAGGCCTTGTTATTTGCTTCTGACTTGCTTATAGTAGCATAGTGTTGTGATAATGCAATTAAATGCTGTGACTTACTACAAAGCAATAGAACATACAGTTGCCATGTGGTTTAGGTTGACTGTGGAATATGGCCAGTGGTGGTAATGGATGCTGTTATTCAGAGAAAAATGTGAATACAGAAATCACAATGTGCAGGTAATAGGTGACTGATAATCAGACCATTCATTTTCAGGCATCAGATCAAAGAAGTATTAGTATCATTCAATCAGTTATATTAAGTTTTGACCTGCTCTGGCTTGATGGGTAAGCAAGATCTAGATGTTACCTTTCTCACCGCAAGTAAACCTTTTGAGCTTTGTTTAAACACAAGATACTGGAGTTTCCCTCAGGCCCTGCATGTGCACTCAGGTCATGTCCTACCTCCCTCCATCTGGGATGAAGTTGAGACAAAGTTCTTCTCCCTAACTTCTGAAAGGAAGGATGTACAGTGATGTACAGTGCACTTTGTCCAGGAGGGCAGGATGCTGGTATGTGCAGCTGTGATCACAGCTACCTGCAATGTGTCTCTAGCTTTTGCCACTTCAAAAATGGGCCTTATTTGATAAAAATCTTAACTAGAACGTTGTGTTCATCCATCTATCTATATACTCCTTAAAATTTGTTTACTCCATGTAGCAAAGGTGCATACCTCTTTACGTGGACTTTCTTTCCTTAATCCCATTTTGTGGAGTATTCTGAAACAGCTGACAAATCCTTGTTCTCTTGACCAAGCACTGACAACTTAAGGTTGAATGCTCTTGAGCTAGAACGTAACTGTTTACATGTAGATTTGGCTTCTGAGCCATCTGAATGCAGTGTAAGGCTGTATCTACATTTTGGGAGAAATATTTGGCTCCAGTTTCTCTCTAGATAACTATTCTTTATTATGTGCTTTGGCATTAACCTATTAATTTCCTTTTAAATAAACAAACATTTTACCTGTTTCCAAATGTAAAAGCTTAGGTTTTGTTCTTTCCCCCCAACAACATGTAAATTCAGCTGTATTTGTTTCGTTAGTAAGCCCTGGTTTATACCAGATGGGAAATGACAGATCTGCATATCTCTATATAATTCTGACATCTTTAAGTCTTTTTATAAAATGACAAACTTATATTTATAAGGACCTCTAAAATGAAAATACATGCACTTTAGGCAAAATGTTTACAGCCTGCTTATCCACATAACAACCATTTCACAGATCCCAAAATATTTATTTTCAATATTGAACTTCTTTTTATCGTTGATATACTCTCTTTCAAAGCTGTTCAGTTTATACAACCAGTAAATTACTTTTCCATAATTGCTGTAATTACAGTCCTCCTCATGTGCTTACTCTTATCTCAGAACTGTGCTACTGTTAAACATTCTGGTAAGAGAAAACCTCATGTTTATTTAGGAGATAACATAGAATGCTATGTTAACTAAAATGTCTATTTAGGAAGCTCTCTGTAGTTAACATAATGTGATATTACTGTGATTTAAAAGGCTGTGGCACCATACCAGCCATACAAAAAGCTTTAAAGCCAATGTATAGTTCAATGAAACCTTGAAATGTTAAAAAACTTCCTGTTAATAAATCAGGTTTAAGCCATGGCTTTATTATGTAAAGCAAAAATATACTAAAAATAAGTGGAAAAGGAAAAAAACTCAACAATATAATCTAGGTCATTCCTAGGACTTGTCAAATCCACATTTCTGCTTAACTGTCTTTGAAGAGGCAGTTCTTATAACAACTCAGGAGTGTGCATTGTGTACTTTGACAAGAAATTGTGCTTTATCTTTCTTGGGCAAGTTTCATCAAAAGTGATACTTCCTCATGTGCACAACCATTCTCATTGTGTTCTAGTTCTCACTAACATCTATACTGAAAGCAATCTGGTTATTTAAAGCATAGCTATGAGGAAGTAACATTTCATTACCTGAAATAGTCATAATAAGGAGGATGGAGAGGACTTCGTCCTAAATGATAACTTTTTTTTGTGAATGTAATCATAGTTTTCACGTTCAGTTCCTCTAGTAATGCCTTCTGCCAGTTTTCCTATCAGTGCTGATTACCCTAACCTGCTCTTGCAGTTCTAATTTCTTTACTAGCGAACTCAAAAAAACAAGGAAAGAGAAGGATTGTCAACACAGTTCTGAGGTGGACTGAAGCAGTATTTCTCAGAGCTTTCAGCACTGTTGGCCTGTATTTACAACTGCTTTTTTATTTTCTCATGGATGTGATGATAAACAACTATATTAAAAATAGAATTAATCTCAGAATCCAGATTAAACCAGACCTCTTGTAGTACTCTGACATATTTACTGCAAGGTACCACCCAGTCTTTGTGTTTCATATTTCATCATTCATTCTGTCAAATACTATTTTTGTAATTTTTTTCATTTTGTTACCATTATTAATGCAGAAGCCTTCTTAAATGAAGCTGTTGGCATCTCTGTCAGCTTTCCTACATATCCCTGCTTATCAGCCCACTCAAAAGATTGTGTAGAGGGATTATTTTATGCTTGGGTGATGATCCTGTTCACAAAAACATCCTATCAGCATCAAAGTTGAGTGCAAATGGACCAGTGCAAATACGCAACCATAGGAGGTCACAGAGATGAAGAAAAAGTGATAGGATAGGTTTTCTGCAATGGTGACCTCAGCTGCCTCATGTAAAATTATGATTTGCATTTCTACTTGAGATAGTCACTCCTTGAGTTACTGCTGCTCACCAGTCTGGCTGAGAATTTCAAACTATTTTCCCCATTATGGTTCATCTTCTACCAGGTTAGTAGGCTGGAGAAAACTTGGAAAGAAGAACAGAAGGGAAACAGAAGAAGCATATGGCTGGGAAAGGGTTTTCTGCTTTTGATAGCTTCTAGATCTGAGACTCAGCCATCTCAGGATGCTTCACCTCATGCAGTAACACCTTGGGATGTTACTAAATGCATCTAAAGATCTATTGATGAAGATGAAATTAGAATTCCACCTCTTGTCTTGCATTATTTCCTTCCGCCATAAAATTGTGGTATATGAGTTAATTCAGGTAGCTGAGGCAGAAGAAAGGATCTTTTGTGGCTGGGGTTAGCTTTCTGATGGTTCTGGCCCCAGTCAGCTCTCTCTGCAGGCTGAGGGCTCCAGTGCTGCTGGAAAAGACACAGCAGAAACACATGGTGAGGACAGAAATGTGACTGACCTGTTTGCAACAGTTGCCGATAGTTTCATCTCTGTAATATCAAACTAATCTCTTAAATCACAACCTGACTGGTATGTCTGTTGATGTCACTGACCTAGAGAACTCTTTTACTCTTCTCCAAGTGGCTCATTCTCAGGATGCTGTCTGTCTCTGCTCTGTGTTGGCAGTGCTGTTTGTCTGTGCAGAGGATCACAAGATCAGGGGGCCGCTGATGATACAGGGGTACAAACCCACAGGTGGCTGCTCTGTGGGGACTGCCTTAACTGGCTTAAGCAGGATTGATGCAAAATGTGAAATAGTGGCCAGACAGTGATTTCCAAATGTAACTTCCTCAGATGCTGCCTTCATAGGACTAAAAATGTTTTCTGTCACACCTTCCCACTCTGTGCTAAACCATATGCTTAGGAGATGTGGAACTGGCCCCAGTCCCTCCCATGAGACAATAGTAACAGCAGTGGCAGATCCTTTCTCCTTCACACAGGAGGAGGTTTTAAGGTTCTCCTTGTCTCCTCTGAGGAAGAGGAGGGAGATGACTTGTTAGCTTTTGGGTATTGTGTTGACTCCTGAATATTAAAGGGTTAATGGATCTTTACCTTACTACACCTCACCCTAAGTGACTCTCTGAGGAGGGTCTGGCTAGAGCCGTTGCAACTGTAAGGGAAAAGGACTGAAAAGTATTGAACAAAAAATCTAGTGTTTGGTTGGTTGGTTGGTTAGCTTGTTATCAACTAGGATATCCAATGCAAGTAAATTACATCACAGAGCATCTCAAAAGCACTGCTTCAACTGTTTGCTTCATTGTTCATATCCCCTCCTTTGCCAGAGCTCGCTGGGTCACAGGGAGAGACAAATCAGAGAACAAACTCAGCTAAACACACTCAGCGAAAAGAACAGGAAAGGAAAAAAAAAAAAAAGAAAAAGTGGTTATCATAGAGATCAACTTTCTGGCCTCTGGAGCTGGGATTGGAACACAGGAAAGTGCAAGCGTGTGTGCCTGGCATCATTCTTTTCTGGGGCAGCATAGTCTTAGATCAATTTAGGTCAGCTAATAATGAAGACACACCTTCAGGCGACATTCAGAATTCTGCATGAAAAGCATGTAAACTGCACATCTACTCTCATGCCTGGGTGCAATCTGCATTGGTCAGCAGTTGCTCAGAGCCCGTGAGAACTGCATTGTTCGCTTCTTATGCTCTTATGCATCATTGCTACATATATTATGCAGAAAATCTTTGCAGAGAAAGAAGTAATTTCAGGTGTCCTATGTTAGAGCTTCCTAAAGGCACAATTGTCCACATTTATGAGAAATTTCAGATAGTCATGATAACTTATCTGAATGTACCTTGAAATCTAAAAAATATGACCTTAAAGACTGGGAATTGAGTAAGACTTTTCTGATTGAAATTCAGTTATATAGAGGCAGAGTCTGAATTATTCTGGGAATTTTGAGATGCCTTACTAGCAGTTTATGAGTATATAAGCCCTAAACTGTGATAATTAATCTCTTTTTCAGGTTTGTACCTGCAGGAATTGTACATATTGGAAATCAAACAGATTAAAACTGTTATTCAACATCTCTTCTTGCCTGTGCATTTCTTTCCCTAAAAAAAAAAAAAAAGGCAATTAACCCATTCCTTCAGTCTCTGTAGCAAGAGGGAATATCAACAGTAGTTTCACAGGTGCTAATAGACGTGGCTGGNGTTATTTAAAATCTCTTCTTGCCTGTGCATTTTTTTCCCTAAAAAAAAAAAAAAAAGGCAATTAACCCATTCCTTCAGTCTCTGTAGCAAGAGGGAATATCAACAGTAGTTTCACAGGTGCTAATAGACGTGGCTGGGCTGTTTTACTGTAACAATACATGTTACAGTTGGGAACTGTAAACAAGAAGACTTGGGAACTGGGGAAATACAGACAGCAAGCCTAGGCTCTATTCTGTGTTGCCATTTTATATTGTAATTAGTATTTAAACCAGATATTAGTACCTAAACTAAATAAAACTCAGGTTGCACCTTACCTGCAGTGTAACCATGTGACACAGCATCTTCCCAATATCTGTTTCACTGCTCATTTAATAGTAACACTATTAATAGTAACACTTTTATGGTGCGACCTGAATTTCCAACACATACAAACTCCCCTACTCCAACAAGCTAGTGTGAGAATAGGCATGTGTGGATAAAATAAAGCCCAAAAGGTGACACTGTCATTAGGCAGACAATCTTTCATTTAGTGATGATAGATAAGCTGTTTTTCAAATAGTGGGAAGCGATGTGTAAGTCATCAGAGTGCTCCTAGGTGCCCCAAATGACAGCAATTCACCCCAGAATTTACTGCAATAATTAGGAAATATTTTGTGTTAATCCAGGTGCTCCATCTGGGATGCTGATCATCCACATGACTCCATGAATGCTGTGAAAATTTCGTAGTTTACATATAAAGAAAACAGGAAGAAACCTGTTGTTCTGATGTCCTATGGTCAAGAAAAAAAACAAAAACCAAACAAAACAACCCTGATTCCAGAAGGTCTGGTTTTTGTATCTCTGTGTTTCTTTAACTCACTGAAAGGTGATGTACATACATTTGCAGAATTTGAATCTTTTTGTCTTTCAAATAGTAGTATTGTAAGAAGGCACTTTGGTTGGAATAGTGCCCATTCACATTCTTACCACTTCTCTAAAGCCTAGGAAGGCATTTGCTCTGTTTGTCCCAAAAAACCAAGCTACAGCTGCTATACTTCAAGAAGCAGACAGCTGGCTCTGCTTGAAAACAGCTTTTTAATGTAAGAACATTTTAATATCCTTAAATTTTGTTTATTAAAAAGTCTTGTGACATAGTCCTGGGAACTCACTCAGCTCCCATACCTTTACATTTGCTAAATATGAAAAATAAATAAAATGCATCCATGTATATAGTACAATGCAATAGCACAGCTCTACACCTTTTCTCTTACGTTTTACATACATTACCTAACTTCTCCAATTTTGTCTCAAATGAGGTCACCTCGGATAGTTTGGATATGGTGAGCTTGTTTTATATGCTTCATCAAAATGCCCATGAATCAAATAGAAATCAAACAGAAGGATTTTTTTTTTCTATCTTATCTGCATGTGTTTAAATTAAAGGAATCTGATAGATTACCAAAGCTATGAATAACTATGGAATTCAGACTGAAATGAAAAAAATTCAATGGCTACATAGTTTTCACTGAAAATAATGGGATTTCATAACTAACTCATTTGCCTTGAATCCTAACTTTTCTGCAAGGAGCCTGTGGCAATATAATAGCTATTTATTCTATTAATTTCAATAGAATTTCAGTAAAAAGAAATGCAAAGTCGTAAGTGCACATCCAGTGACTACTAATTCAATACCATTTTCACTTTTTATTTTAAAGAGTATATTTTTGCAAGTACTAAAAAGTAATTTGTTCTACAGGAAAAGCTAATTATGTTTTCATGTCTGTATTAGGGAACTCCAGTGCTTGGAATAATACTTTTATGCATGAAGAAGGTCTTGCAGTCAGTCCTGAACTCTATTCTGAACTAGAGGGAAAAAATTCAGACAATCTACTCCCCTCAAAAAATCCTCTCCTGAAACACAGTAAATCAGAGATCTGAGTGCCTTTCATCTCTTTTACAACAGCTTAGCAAGTATGCGTAGCATATACTGAAAGGCAGATTTTCCAGGAAAAGGAAGTTATGGTGACATCTGCAAATAAACCAAGCTAGAATTCTAAAACATCATGAGATATAGAAGACTGACATTAGGCAGAGCTATTTACTTTGCATAGTATTCCCAGATCTCTCAAACTTTGTGAAGGTTTATGGGCAAGCATTCAAAAATTTGAACAAAAAGACTTCTGATGACACAAGAATTTGTAACCAACTTAAAAGAGAGATTATTCAACTTCATAAATGCTTATTATTTTCACCCACAGCAAAAGCAATATTCTTCAGCTTAAACGTTTGTTTCAGAAGTCCACAGAGATGAAAGCTACAATAAAGTAAAATACTCTTAGAAAAGTAAGTGAAGAATTGTGATGAGTAGAAACACATGTCCTACAGCATTGATTAAACTGTAGTATGATTCCTATGTGCAGCATGCTTTGCATATTTATATGGAACACTAAAAGAGCTTAGAGATGAGCACAACTGGGAAAACCCTTACAAACAGCAACAACAATATGTATACTGTAATTAGCTGAAAAGGGCTGCATTCTTGTCACAGTGTACTATAAAGTCACAAATGACAATTATTATTCAGTGTTGTTTACTTTGGAAAAAGCTATTTGTAACGTGTTGTTTCCCTCTGAGACTGTTCTTCAAAGAGTGCAAGTCACATTTACCTGATGGTTTCTTTCCCTTTAAAGAGTAGCTGTCTAGAGGTTGTGCCTTGCAGCTTGCTCTGCTTGGACAGTAGCAACAAGTCAGATTGGATCAGAAGTATCTCCACATAAAGTCTACCTGGGCTTATGCTTGGATTTAATATTGCCAGTTTTCAAATGAATGTGAATACAGCTTGAACCTTTTTACAAGACTAACCTTAGTCTACCCATCAGACTTCATGCAACAGCTCTGCTTTTGACTTCATAACCCGTATAACTAGATATTCAAACTATGAAATTCCTTTTTGTAACAGGAGCAAAAGCTCCCCAAATTTTAGAATCAAATTATCTTCCTGAACTGAATGGGGACTGGGGAACTTGAAGGTGCTTTCACAGAAAGAAAAATAAATCCTTGCTTTCCTCATCTATTAGGAGCAAATAATTTTGGTATTATTTTTTAGAGATACATTCAATATCAGTGGAATTAGATCTCTGTGTATTGTTCACTGCCACATTTCCATTAGTACATGATTTGCATCAGCTGAAGTTCTGCCATACTATCCCTCCTGATTTCAACCTGAGTACTTACTGTTATAAAGAACCTTGATCACAACTGAAATGCGAGGTAACATATCATCAACATAGTTTATCTCTGTAATTTTAAAAATGTTAATTTATATATGCACTTTTCAAAATGTGCATCAGACAGAAAACGAAGTTCTATATGTATTTTCTCACAGCTGCATTTGAACAAACCAAGTATAATATGCACTTACATGAGTAAAAGACTGAAAGATACTGTAAGAATGTATTAATCTTATGAGGCAGTTAAACCAAATATTATGAAAGGTCTCAAAACTGTCTAATAATTTAGAATTTATTTATTTGAGTGCAGTCAATGAGCTAAAATGAGAATGTCAGTCATTAATATCTGGAATAGAAGATTCTAAATGCACCTAAAATGCATTCTTGGCCATCAGCATAGCTTAAAGCAGCCATCTCTTATGCCTCCCACAGAAAGGTTTTCCTGACAGAAAATCTTCCGGGATAAAGCAAAAAGGAAACACAATCATTTAATTTTGTAATTGGTATGAAAAGCTAATGAAAGAGTAAGTGCAGTACAAAGGTAAGAATCTTATTTAGAGTATGTTTCCAGCAATGCAGATTTCAGCAGTTTCAACTAACAAAACATTCATGTATTTATTTTTAGTTTGCCAGAAGAAATACATAACCCCCTTCTTTTCAGTGTGTAACTGAAACACAAATCAAAAACTGTAACTAGAATTGTCACTCTTATGCTCCTATAGTAGGGACAGTCTATATCCTGCTTATCAGCTTCCTTTAACCAATGTATTAAAATAAGAATGCTGAAGAATAACTAAATGCCAGTGGGTGTGATCCTACATGTTTTATTAAAATGAAATCTACTAGAAGACTGTCCGAGGTTCAGCAGTAGCAGTCATTTTTTCTTCCTCATAGTAACTGGTGCAGCACTATGTTTTTGACATTCGGCCTGGGAACAAAACTGATAACAGGAATGTTTTTCGTTACTGCTCAAATGTTTAGTCTGAGCAAGGACTTTGTGAGCCTCATGCTCTGCCAGGGAGGAGGGGAGGCCGGAAGGAAGCAGGGACAGGACACCTGACTCAAACTGACCAAAGAGGTATTCCATACCATAGCACGTCATGCCCAGGAGGTAATGGAGAGTTACCTGGAAGGGCTAGTGCTCTGGGGGGTTGGAGGAGCTTTTGGTCAGTGGTCAGTCAGGCTGGGGTGTGGTGAGTTATCTGTTGGTGGTTGGTGAGGTGTTGCATTCTCTTCCCTTGTTATTTCCTTTATCGTTATTATTATTGGTGGTAGCAGTAGTGATTTGTGTTATNGGTTGGTGAGGTGTTGCATTCTCTTCCCTTGTTATTTCCTTTATCGTTATTATTATTGGTGGTAGCAGTAGTGTGTTGTGTTATACCTTAGTTACTAAACTGTTCTTATCTCAACCTGTGGGAGTTGCATTCTTTTGATTCTCCTCCCCATCCCTCCGGGAGCAGGGGAGGGCAAGAAAGGGGGGGTGAGTGAGTGAAGGAGCTGGGTTTAAACCATGACAAAGACATTCTGTATAATTTTATTTATGAAATTCAAACTAGCAACTTGTGAGTACTCTATGTTTTATTGCTTTATGCTCAGGATACCTTCTTGCCTTTTTGGCACTGTCCATTTACTATTGTACCTCATTCATTCAGTGATAGTTTTCATCTCATTCTACAGTTGAGCTGAACATAATGCTATTGTAACCAGCACACTGAAGGCAAAGACTGACCTTTATCTCATTTCACAACATCACAATGAGACGCAAATTTTGGTTGAAATATTGGATTCTCTTTCGAGGTCAGCAACAAATATTCAGTGGACCCGAAATTGCATTCTTTATTTTTCAAGCTGTTATTTTTTTCCTACATAGTTATTTGTATTTTAAGAGTTAAAAAGACAAGACAGATGGAAAGGCTATTTACTGCTGCTGCAGATGGAAGTGTGATATTATGAAGGTGAGTTCCCACTGACATGGAAAGTTCAGGTTGTGCTTCTGGTGGCTAAATGAAAAATATGTGTCATGGGACATTTAAACTCCCATAGGTTAACTTGCAATATAAATGACATTAAGGGATGTTGAATGTTATATTACAGGGCAGGTGACAGAGTTACACAGAGAAATAAGAAATATAAAGAGCTGAGTTTTTCATATTACCTTCATATTACCTTCTAAACACATTGGAATCTTCCAAATGCTTCAGAACACTTTTAGATTTCACAGTTGCTAAAATGCTGAATGAATTTTGTCCATAGCAGCTCTGTCATAGCACTGTCGGCCAAACTGTTTCTCTTGACTATAGAAATGATAAGACTTTCTGATATTAAGGTAGAGAGAAAGGAGGTAAAAAACTCTGTGTTTTTCCCAATAATTCCTGCATATGAAAAAATAAAATTACAAGATGAAATGAAGGCTTCATATACTACAAGAAGGGAATTCATAGGACCTTTTCCAGAAAGAAAGGATTATTCACTCAATCTTTTATTTTACTAAAATTCTGATCTAACGGTTTCAAGTTTTTGCTTCAAAAACTTGAAGTTTCTTACTTAAATCTGGTACTGATACGAGATACTGTGTAGGGATCTTTATCATAATCTCTTTGCCAAGCCATGAGAAATTTATAGCTCTGTCAACCCCTTTTCACCCTTTTCTATCAGCTTATCCTTAAAAAGTCTTTCTGAAATGAGAACATTGGCTGAGTGTAATCTATGCCCTTGTATATCTATGTGGCATCATTAGAAAAAGAAAACCCACTATTTCGTTTACATTAAGGAACATATTTACTTAAAGGAAAATCCATACAAAATTATATACTCGAATAGGTTTTGCCATACTGCTAAGAAGGTTAGGCGCTTTTGCAACATGGTGTCATTTATGTGCCGGTCAAAAAAGACCCACATAAGCAGTTAAAAATTAAAGGAAATGTAGTGATTTAAACTGAGACTCCCTATGCATTTGAATTCTTTTACTGAATTTTGCTTGAATTTTTATTCTTCAAGAAACATCAAACTGAAACTTGACCTGAAGTTCAAGGACTAAAAAAGCATAGGGAAATTATACTAAGAACCCCCTAAATATCTTATTAATGGAATTTGGCAGATACAACCCCAAATCTCCTTTTTTGCATATTGTTTATGTAGAGCATTAAGATTTATTTCTAAAGGGAAATTAAAGCTATATTTCAAGTGAAAAAAAATTTGCATTTTCCTTTTAAGGTCCCAGGACAGGATTGTAAAAAACAGAATGAACTACATAAGAGATTATTATCATAAACAGATTAGCCTTCATCAGGCAATGGCTCAAAATTACAATAAAGTGATTCACTGTGAATTTTGCTTTGACATAATTGTGGTAAGGGATTTGCACCTATCACTGTGTATTGATAATGTGTAATAACCTCAGCAAAGCATTTACAGACATAACCATGTGTTTTGACAGGAGTAAAGTAGGGAGATATCTTGCTGTAGAATAAATTTGGTCTGAGTTACATGTATCTCTCTATAACATTTACCTGGATAATGGAGAACATAATTTAACATTTGTTTCTAATATGAAGTTTACAGAATCTGAAGTAGTTGGTAAATCAATCTATCAGAAAGAACAGAGCATTTAAAATATTATGTAGTTTCAAGTTCTATTTTCTGTGTATGAAAATTTATTCTTCTTTATGCGTTTTCTAAAATAGATGCAGCTTTCAAGAAACAATTTTAAAATTATAAAATGGTGTCACAGTGCAACATAATATAGATATATGGTCTTAAATACAGCTGAATACAAAAAGAAATAAAACACAGAAAAAATAGATGCGGAGGCAAAAGTTGAAATATAATTTTCAGTATTCCTCTGGGCAAAATTCAAATTACTGCATCATTATGCTTTCCCTTAAAAATAGGAGTGAATGCAAAACAAAATTCAGATCATCTTAAGTTTATCAATATTGACCAAGCCAAATGATCGTGTAACTGAAGACATGTTTATAGAGATAACATAATTTTTATCCTTCCTAGTTTAATACAGAATTGCCCCAGTTAAGTACAGCCACAGTATCAAGTTCAAACCAATCAAATTGACATTTAACCCCTCCTGCTCGCAGCATTTGAAAGAAATTGCTTTATATCATTCAAAGTAGCACACACTACTGGTTAACCAAGCTTTTCTTAAAGTGGAATTTATTTTTATTTCTGCTTTGGAAAAAAATAAAAAAGTCACATGTCCTTCATTTGGATTTTTACTCCTTGAAAAAACAACTGCATTGAAGTAGCTCTTTCAGGTAACTTAACTGTAAGAGCATGGCCAAATTTTGCAGTCTGCGTGTGTGCTCTATTCACAGTCTTATTTCATATGCCAGGGAGACATGGTGTCCCAAACCCCCTAAAACAGAACTGAAGCCAGACGAGGTAAGAAGCACAATATTTTGCATCTCGTCCCTGGGCTGTGTAACAAGGAAATCAGCACGGTGAAGTGCCTGAGGGGTGCCCCTATAGGTAAATAGGTATTCAGCCTTACATAAGCCTAATTAATTGAGAGCTACATTCCTCCACTGAAGAGATATACATAGTAGCCTAGGACAGAAAAAGCAGTACTGTTTACTGCGCTCCTGGAAGCAAGAACTCCCTTGAGGAAGAGTAGCTATGGACTTGGAAAAGTACAAAATAATAGTACTTTTTTCATGCAGTATTCGAGCAATAAATAACATATTCTCCTGTTTCTGGAGGTGTCTCATGTAACAACCCTGTGTTCATTCACAGCATTTTGAAGGGCAGTAGTGAAACAGCTTCCCCAGCACTTCCCGTCCCTTGAATGTAAACATAGACAAATTTGCTATTCTATGCAACTTCTAAGCTGCACTCATGAGCTTTTGATTTAAAATGATGTGAAGGAGTTGGAGATGAGGAATGTAAATGGAAGTAAAAAGTCATCATTTAGGTCCAATGGTTTCATTATAATATCTTTTAAACTCTTTTGACAATGCTGATCAGCTTTGTTATTTTCAAAAGATGCTGCACAATCTAAATGCTGCAGTCAACTTGGGGCTCTTTATGCCTGGTGGAAACGCTGAATGTGCAGCTCTCATACCACTTCAAGTTTTGAGAAGCTTTTCCCTACAAATGCAGAAATCATACAGTTCAGGAGTATTGTGCATGGGTGGCAAAGGCAGAATTCTAGAACTGCTGACTTGAATCCTGTATTTTTAGCTGTCACATGACATGATGATAGGTGATGTGCTTCACATGTGCTAATATCTTTCTACCCTTAACACAAAATGGCATAATCACCATACTTCATTTTCACAAGTCATGCCAAAGTTCAGGAGCCCAAGAAATTTGCTGCTATCATTCAACTAAGCATTTGCATTTCCAAGAATCCACAGCTCCTCTTCAGGAGCTGCAGGTTTCAAAAGTCACCTGGAGAGAAGCCATTAGCATCCTTTCAGGATGTGTCTTCCTACTAAAGAGTTGCCAATGGTGTTAGTGAATAGCAAGATCAGGCCAGATGAGTCCTAGCCAGTAACTGGAGCAGAAGATTCCTACAGTCCCAAAGAAGGGAAACTCCTTCTTCAGTGGCATAAGCTAGAGAAAATATACAGGGCAATGGATGCTGTGAGCTGCTTGTAAGAAACTGTATTGCCCCAGGAGGAGTCACAGAGATTTAGCAGGGCAAGTAGAATTTAAACAGCAGGCAAGTGCTGGTGCTATTTGCATGCTGCTGTTGCTCCCACAACTTCAGAAAGCTTCTCTCAGGCTGAATTCATTACCATCTAAGGAATTACATGTCCAGGTTGTGTATCCTTTCTACTTGTGAGGGGAAAAAAACAGTAGGGGAACAGCTAATAGTTTCCTTCTTTTACACATTATTTACCTCACTGAATGGTGATGTTCCCTTTATTTCAGCAGTGCTCCTATACATTCTAAGTAAGCCGTTAGGTACTTAAATTATAGGCAGTGATTCTATTGTTTCTGGAAAACAAGGGGAAAATATGGGATCATGGAGGCTACTGCTTATTAGAGAATTTAAAAATTATAATACTGTAATCTTTTAATTTGGTATCATCAAGTTGAATTCACATTTCATATGTGCAACTACATATTTTTATCCTGAACTGACACAATTGTTTTATGATGCTAAGTCTGGTTTGTTTGGTTTTTTTTTTTTTCAGTAGCCTTGAAAATTTCTTCATGT
Organism: Agapornis roseicollis; assembly: GCA_002631895.1. Taxonomy (NCBI): domain Eukaryota; kingdom Metazoa; phylum Chordata; class Aves; order Psittaciformes; family Psittacidae; genus Agapornis; species Agapornis roseicollis. Next base: position 102,933 of record NDXB01003503.1, on the reverse strand, counting down.
AGGCTACTTATGCATTCTGGAGACTGGTGGGCCTGAAGAACACTAAAGGTTTTTTCATAAACAACATTGGATTTACATCCACAAATCCAGTTCTCAACTTTTGAGCAACTGAATTTGCGGTTTTACCACACAACAGAATACTCTGCTCATTTTCCATTGCTTTTGGGAAACAGAAGCTAAAGTGGGAAAAAATAATTCTAAACTCCAGATTTCATTTTTTCATATACAATCAGGATGGGGCTTCACAACACTTAGAGCTATCCACCAAATCCTGCCACTTCAACTAAGAGAACAGACATTGGTGTATAACAAGAGCTACTGTAGCCTGTACAGACAAGAGACTTACAGAAAATGTTTTTTCTCCAAACTCTGGAGGCACTGAAGTTTCTCCAAGAAATGGGTAGAAAAGATGAAATCTATAAGAAAGAACCGACCATTAAAACTATTATGTAGTTTCAAGTTCTATTTTCTGTGTTAAGATTTATCTATTCGCATTCTGATCCAAGGCAAAGATGGTTTCACTAGAGGTGTCATGATACATTTCATTCAGGGAGAAAGTAAGAAAGGATGATTTTAGCCTAAACAATTAAGTATTTGCTTTTAATAATGTTGACACTAACTGAAAATAAAGCTTTATATTTACAGGTTTTGATTTTTAGGTTGAATTTTTTTTTTGGTGAATGCTGTCAGTTTCATATGAGCACAAGATGAACATTATGAAATTTTAGTGTTTGCATTCAAGTAGCCATTCAATTCTTGTGAAACCAAAATTCATTATATTCTACCAGAATTTAGAGCAATGGCACTGCAGGAATGCAGGAACTTTCAGCAGTGCCTTTTCATGAAAAGAATAATATTTTTTTCTCCCAGAGTCCTTATGAGCATACAGCATACTTTCATATAATGATTAAGGAGGAGAGTGGCAAAGGGAAGAAATTCAAGAGACAGATAACCAAGATTGCTAACATGCCTGGTTTTAGCTCTTACTTAATCAGGATCAAGCTGGAGCAAGACTTGGGCCTACTGAGACAACAGATTGCCAGACATTGGTCTGTATTGGTAAGGGTAAATATAAGTGACAGATATTGCACAGTTCAGAGAAAGAAGAGGTGAAAAACCCTATCTCAATCCACTTCAGAGCCTTCCTGTTTCCATGAACCTGATATGTAGATGCCTAACAGCTGTGGCTGTGTTTATTTACAGTAGCTGTTCATAAAGGAACAAGAAAATTGTAAAGGATTACTATTAAAGACTGATTTTTCCATGAACCAAAGTGAGTCTTGAGGTTATTCTTCTAATAAGCCATTAGAAAGGACAAATTTAGGTGGTCTTTTGAAGCACTAAAAAGAAAATGTTTATCCTTGTCCTGAGGGCTTTTGTAAGCATTAAGTAAAATCGACTGCGATCTATTAGGAATAAGTAGTTAAGGTTTTGATTGGGAGTTTTGCTTAAAACAATCAAGTGAGACTGCATGGTATGCTGTACCTCAAGAGGTCTCCTAAGGTGTCTGAGTCATACTGATGAGAATTAAAAAGAGGGATTCTTAAAGCACAATAATGAGAAAAAATTTATTTGTAGTGCAGAGTTGCTGTAATGTCATTAAGTGAAACAACTTCAAGACTGGAAGGAGAAGCTTTTGCTGAAAATTTGCAGATATGATTTTCTCTTGTGGCTAAAGTCTGGCACAGCAGTGGCAGTAAGAGGTGGCTCTGGATCTCTGAGCCTGGATGCCAGCTTTGCTGGCCTTGAGCTCTACAGTGTAAGTACACCACATGCTGATCTGCCATGCTATATACTACAGAGCTTGTCAAATATTGAAGACACTGCTAGCAAAGCCACTTGGTCTCCAGCCTGATCAGAAGGATGGCTGTGGATACGAACTAGTGGATAAAGCAGTGGTCAGAATGAGATGCACCCGCTTTCATGGAAATCATCTTTTGGACGGTGTTGATTCTGAAGCTGAGGGAGGGCACCAAGAGAAAGTGTGGTGCCCACTAAGGGGAGCTCATTCCTTGACTGACATTCCTGCTTGAGAAAAAGAGCAGTTAAAGGGAAATAAATGATCAATTGTAGAGAAAGCCAATGTTAAGGAAAGCCACACAATCTCGAGATAGAAAAAGGGACTGAAATACAGAGTAGCTAGAGAAAGACGACTAACAGTATTGCTAAAATTGAAAGTAATTCCCTAAGATAGATGGGGTTTGAATTTTTGTAAATGGGAATAATTTTATCTGTCTCTTCCGTGTTTCCATGACAGAACGAACAGTGGGATCCCTGATCCTTACTGCTGTTAATTGGTATAGCTTTACAGAGAAGCATAGCTTTGACTGTATCTGTTGGGCCATGAGAAAGAGAAAATTCCTTTTTCCCCATTGTGCAGAATCAGTCAGCTCATCCCCTGAGGCAATCTCCTTCCTCAGCAGTACAGTTCCTCTACTCATTCTTTTTATCTTGCACTTGATAACTTCGTTTGAGGCTGGTGAAAAGGAGATTATGAGGCGTAACTAACAAGCAAAACAAGCTTTGCCAAAATACACATGTCCAAAGTCAGTGTGGCCGGTTTACTTTTAAATACCTCTTAAATATTTTATATAGATACCTAGAAGAAGCATTTATTCATTATAGTTTTATAGCTAGAATATGCTTATTAAAGACTGTCTTCCTTTTTCAGGCAAAATTCTGAATTTTAGAGGATTTCTGCTAGAGTGAGATGTGGTTCATTTGGCTTTTATTGTGCGGTAATGAAGGCAACAAAATACAAAAAGCCTATAATGAAATGTTACTTGAAAAGGACACAGACCTTAAGGTGACACAAACAGGAAAAATATAATAAACCATGTGTCATGCTGCTGTAGCTGTTTCACCTCTTCCCAATTTTCACAGTCTATAAAATCTTGGAAAGAACCAGATGTTTAGGGGAAGCTGTCCCACTCTCCCTAGCTTTGAAAGTAGATGCAAGATTTATTAGTGCTATATAAATGTGTTTTCAGTCCTGACTTTAACATTTATAAACTAGGTGGGACATGTAATACATCCTGTTGTCAGGGACCCCATTTACTTTCCTCTGCTCCTCCTCACTTGTATATCTTGGGAGTTGCTGGACAATTGCAGGAACTACAGAGCAATACCAGAGGCGGTCCGACCTATAGTCTTTGCTTAGTTACTGACAACACATCTAAGAGTTTTCTCCTAGTACTAACTTCTGCCAAAACATCCTTGCAATGCACAGATTATGTACAAAGCAAAACTCTCTTCTTGTGTATGAATATGCTCTAGCATTTGGGATTCCTGCCTACGCAGAGACTGTTAGTGCACAAAATTATTTTTTATTTTTATTTTTCCTAGTGCATGGTTCCTAGTATTGGAACAGAGATAAAAACTGCTCATGCATAATTTCCAATCTTTCATAGCTCAGCGGTGCTGAAAAGTGCTGCCGTCTGTTTTAATTCAGTGAGTAGAAGTTTTGTTGTGTTTAGTACTAAGGGAATTATGTGTATTATTAAAAAGCCTCTGACAGCTGTCAGAGACAGAAACAACTTGCCACATTTCAATCTTTTATTAAGGAAAAACTAAGGACCCTCATTCTTAACAAAACTGTCAACAAAAATGCGATAAAACAGAATACCTTTTCCAAACACAGGAAAATCTCTGTCTCTCCCCCTCTATTCCCTTCCCCATCAAGTTGTTGAGGAGAAGTCATATAGGTAGAAGAAAGAGGAAACATTTCTTGATGTGTTTGTACTTTATACTACCTTGTCATCACTGACCTGAAGGGATAATTGCCTGCTTACCTTTAAGGAAGCACATAATGTACTACACAGCATTTAATGAATTCCCACTCTTTTTTAACAACTTACAAGCTTTCATGCAGTTTTTTTTTTTTTCTGAGAGCAGGAACAATAAAAATCTGAAGGACAGTGATGAAGACAAGGGCTTTGCATCAAAGACTCTGAAAGTCTCAATCTGTAAGCATTTCCATGCTTTCCAACATATGCCTCACCCTGCCTAGCACTCTTACGGAATGTAAAGCACCAGAAAAGGTGCTTTCTTTTAAGACCTGAAATCCTGCTTTCAGCTTTTGATTTGAGCAGCTGTTTGCCTTAATAAAAATGCTGCTGTTTATTTCAGTTAAAATGTTTGGGGTTTTCTTTGTTTTTCTAAAAGCTTACATTATTTTCTTCCATCAGAATTGGTGACAATCCAGCTCTTGCTTACTCTTTAATGGTAAAGGGTAAGTAACTATTCAATGTCTTCAATTGATTGGTATTGTTTTCCCATCAGCTCCTACTTAGCTTTCTGAGGATGAACTGACTCTTCTTTTCACACCCTTAATCCCACAGTTATCCTTCCATAAAGCACTGCTTGTGATGTCAGCTTCTTTAACCAGTTGGAGGAACTGAGAAGACACATTTATTTACAACATTTGTTTATTAATGTTGTTCACATTTATGCCATGTGCTATTTTTATAGAGCACTGGATGTTTTTCACCCTTCATGCTCTAATTCAGTTTTCATCCTGTTTTCTTTTCCCTATCCATCTTGCACCACTGAGTAAAGTAAAAAATCCATGAATGAGTCAGAGTCATGTTTTTAAAGTCACATTGGTCAGTGGGGTTTGAAATTAAGAAAGATGAGATTGCTTGTATTTTGTCTTTTCAAAAGTAGAAAATACATTCCTTTTCTTTGGTTGTGATAAAAAAAGTTTCATCCCATGTTTTCCAGGTGCTTTTACTTTCCTGAAATCCAATCTAGACTGTGATGCTCATTAGTGCCTGGTGTAACTAGCTGTTTCTTTTCTTTATGTATTATCACTAGACTTACCTAATTCTTCATCCTATTATGTCTATCATCAAAACCAACTTGAAACTGTTATTTCTTGTGAAATATTACTCTTCTGGGTGATATTTTTTTTGTTTGGTTGGTTTTTTTTGTTGTTTTTTGGTCCAGGATATCTGAATGGCTGTTTAAAGGAAATTTCTTAGTTTACTTGAGCAAAGAATTATGTGAATAAAACTGTAATAGCAGTCTTCCATAAATGCATACTCTGTGCTCAATTCTAACATTTTGATTGCATGTTTGGTACTTTCTATTCAACACAGTGAAAGGAAGACTAACATATTTCAGTCAAGAACGAGGAATTAATAATTTGTGATTTATGTAACTTTTGAAGATTTTTTGCCTATATACTACCAGAATTAAGAACAGCAGCTGCTGTGATTTATGTTGACTGCATATGTAGTGTAACTCTCTTAGCTTGCAAAAGCCTAGTTTTCAGTTGTAATACATACTATTTCTGCCATGTTAAGCTCGTTATCAAATCCTCAACAAAAGCTTTCTCAACATTTCACATGTCATGTAATAATTTAGCTCAGAAACTGTAACACCACACCATTCCTTTTGAAATATGGAATACAAAATGATACTGGCTCAGGAGGGGAACAGTAATCTCCTACTGCAAGCCATAAGGTCAATTAGAAAGTAAGGTACATCTGCAGTTGCTTCATTGCAAATATTGACCAACAGTGTCTTCTAATCTCACAAAACTCTGCAGATGTTTGCCATTATAAGTATTTCCTTTCACTAATATTTAAACTCTTCTTACCTATGAACAGATTCCACTCAGTATCCAAATCAGCCTGATTTGCTAGGCAGCCCTTCATTACATTGAGGCAATAGTTGTTGCAAGGTTTCACAGTGGGAAGTCCTCTGCAGTAAGGGCAGTACAACATCTTCATTAACGCCCGGATGCACCCTGGGGTGGGACTGACCTGCAGAATTTAAGGGGAGGGGGAAAGAAAAAGAAAAAGGAGGAAATCAATCTCCTGTTCTGTGAATTTTGGGATTGCTGAGATTATGCCTTTCAGGCAATAAGTGAAGAAGGGGCAATTTGTGGAAAGAACTCAACCCATAATAACATTCTCCTATGAGACTAATAGATTGCTGTCAATTAATTTCATTTAGTACAGCCAACAGTGATTTTCAGGAATGCAAAAATCAACACTCACCTACTGATGGCAGTACCTGTGTGCCCAGCCCTCCCACACAAAGTCTACTGGAAAGAGAAGGAAAAACTTTCAGGGAATCAGCTGGACAGTATCTGACTGATCCTACCACAGAGCATCCTGAGGAGACCCCATGCTCTTCCTACTCAAGCTAGAACTGTCAGTCACATTGTCACTGGATCAGATTCTCCACTTCATTAAAGCAGAGTAAATCCAGGTAATTGTGATGATTTCTATAAACTTATTCAGAACCGCACCATGACAGAGGGATATCATTCTGTTTTCAGGAAAAAACATCCTTCTGTCTTCTCAGACAATTTCAGATCAGGCAGGTGTTTTTGTTTTGTTTTGGTTTTTTTGTATGCTTTCAACATCTCAAGTGACAAAAAGCATTATTAACAGCAGTCTAATGCATTTCTATTTCCATATCAGCATGGTGCAACATGGCTGCACATAGTAACCTTAAAGCAGCCACCAGCATCAATGGAAAGACACCCAATGAGTTTAGGATTTCCAGTCAGTCATTAACACTGGGCATGGCTGACAGGAAGTAGTGTGTAGATATTATTTTTTAGTAATATGTGGCACAGTTTGCTCTAGAATGGTATAGGTTTCCTTGAGAGGGAGCATAGAGGTTAGAGAAGGGTTTTTGCATAAGGATTCGCCATTATTTTTTCCCTTTACCTCATCTTTTTTAGTCATCAAAATGCTGGTTATCTATTCAGGAATGTATCTTCTGTGTTCAGTGGAGAGAAATAGGTCCTTTTTGGGTTGTTTCTTTATCCTACCTCTGGAAGGGTATGGTAAATCATTATCTGGAGGACATTCACTGAATCCTCCATGCTTCAATTTAAAACACACAAATTAGTCATGTCTGACAAACGTGAAGTTCCTTGAGTAAACATTATTTCCCTCACCCTCTCATTTCCATATTTAATTGTTTCATCTCAGACTTAAAATCCTATGTACTACTACAACATATGTTTTCAGCCCAGAAATCTTGCATTAAAGGCATACATTAGGTACTACTGCAATAAAAACTTATCATGGTGCAGTGGAGCGCAAGTTTCTTGTGCTGAGGTGACAATCTAGAGCAATGACAAAGGGCTACAGGTTCCTCAGTAATTTTGAAATTCCTGGACAGGAAAGCACAAAGCAATGGCACTCCTTTCACTCATTCTGTTGGTTTAGAATAAATGCAACACTGATTTTTAGAGAACTATGCAGAACATACTCTTCATACTGGACATTTTTAAATGAAAATGGCTCCGTTAAGAGTTATAGCAGATGCTTTTGCGTATTGTTCAGAAGTGAATTTTGCCTTGGTTTCCTAGGGAAATGCACATTACTAGCACAACACTCTGATGGTGTGTGTGAAAGTATATTTATCCATTCTTTTCTGGTAGCTTTTGAATCCTTAGCCAATTTCAATCAAATTTGACAGAGGACTTCAGGTCTCAGAACATGAAGTTCCTATGAGTTTTTTTTAAAATAACTGGGAGAAGAAAAAAGAGAGGTTCTATTACTGCCTTTATTGAGGAAAAGGCTGAAGCATGAGGTCAGTTCCTTACAGATATCAAAGAACCCATGTGGAGGAGTGATGTTATGAATGAACCACAGGTTAAAAAAGCACCAGGGGGAACTTTCACCTTATTAAACAGCAGAAAATGCAAAAAGGAAAGCTGGACTTCATTTTCCACTGCTCAGAACTGTTTTTTAGAGGCTCTTACCCAACTGTTTTAACTTTTTACCTCCAAACTTAGAACAGGCCCATTTTTACAAAAAGTTTAGCACTTTACAAAAAGTAGGATGTAAGCAGAATACATATGCTCATGGAATCTTCAAAATTACTTTGAGATTGCTCCTTAAAGCCTGAGTAATTTCTGCCTGTGGGCACTGAGAGTTTTATCAACAAAGTTCCTTTTATGCTTAAAACTGTGCTTCTTCCCAGGCCCAAAAGTCTTGTCAATGTAAAGTTGTCAGCACCTAGGTGACCCCTGAGTTCAGCTGGAATCCACATGTCCTCCCACACAGAACTTAATTCCCAAAACCACTTTGTACTTGTACTAACAGCACATGTACCTATAGGCTCTTGAACTTGCACAAAATCTTCCTGACAATTTCATTCTTTAAAAGCATGAGAAAAGACAGCCTCTGTCTTTGTATTTATATGTATCAAATATCATAAATATTTACATGAGCTTTATTTCATCACAGTGGTAGTCAGAGAGGTAAGTCTCTATCATGTCTTGGAAGTCTGAAGGCTAGAAGTTAAATACTGTGTTACAGCAGTTAAGTGCCTTTGTGAACCTAGCCTTCACTGAACAGCCATGTTTCAGTTCTCAGCCTCAGCTGCTTTTTTTTGTACTTTTGTTTTCAGAGAATATGGTCAGGTCTTTTTCCTCCCTCAACAACAGCTGAAGAATCTTTCATGCAAAAAATAATGAAATTTTACTGTAACATGATGAAATCTTTGTTAAAAAAAAAATAAAATCCTGAATATAAAAATACTCAGCTTAGAGTGCATTTCAGAAAGCTATGAACACATGAAATCTGGAGATTATCACAGACAATTGATTTTCAGCCACCTGTAATTGTCTTGCTACTTCTTGCTATTGGCAAATTCTGTGAAATGTATTTTCAAAGCCCATTTCTATCTTAAAAAAAGAAAAAAGAAATTAGAGTCTCTCATGGCTAATAATACTTTTCTGCAGACTAGTCAAAAGGCAGATATTCATTTCATTTCATTCAGAAGTATTCAAGACCTGTATTTGCTGACGAGAGCTGATCCTCAGCTTGGGAGTTTAAATATCTTTTCTGCAACTGATATTTATGGATGGATCCAGCTTTTTTTTGTGTGTGTGTTTAAAATACATTGCAATTGGCTCTGTGCTAATCACAGCAGAGACATTTCCATGAACTCCAAAGTTTAGAAATAAGTAGTCCTCATATGAATCCTGTATTATAAATCAATCAGATCACACCGAATGATATAACTGGGGAAACTGCTATGAACGAGTCATTAATTATATCATGCTGTTTCCCCAACTGACTAGGACATCTTCATTCTAGTATAGGCATATGAGGAAGACAGTCCATTAGAAAAGTGCCTTTCTGAGCTTTGATTGAACCTAGTAGCTGTAGGACATGTTATNCGATCTTATGAACGAGTCATAAATTATATCATGCTGTTTCCCCAACTGACTAGGACATCTTCATTCTAGTATAGGCATATGAGGAAGACAGTCCATTAGAAAAGTGCCTTTCTGAGCTTTGATTGAACCTAGTAGCTGTAGGACATGTTATATCACTGCATTTTGTAACATTTTCTGACAACTTCAGCTTTATCTAAATGTGTGGTTTTGCATACATGCAAAAAACCCCCAAAGCAAGATTCTTAAGGGCTTTTATTAGTCAACACTTGTTTTCTCCTTCAGAAATTCTAGGGGGAGTATTATTTCATTTAGAAAACAGATTTTGCAGAGGTGAACTTGCAAATATAAATAATTGAGGAGAGAACTTCTTTGGTAAAAGCCATGAAATTGTACTCTCTTATAACACTGCATTTGCAAATGCTGCTTTGTTATGTAATTGACCTGGTTTTTTATAATCAAAAACCTTGGCTTTGTCAGGTACACAAACATAAATCTTCTTTCTGATACAATCAGACAAACTGATTAAACAGATGGTCACCTTCAGAAGGATCAAACATGCTGACATGCAGTTTCTACACTTTAATTTATAGATTTCCTACCAAAATAGCTGGTATATGTTGTCTGGTAATAAAGTAGCTGTTTTCTTTCAAAGAAGGCCCCTAAACTCACAGCATAAAGCCATACTTAGGACCAGATACTGTCATTTCTTGGCATATAATAAAATCTATCAAATCCAAACTGAGTGCCATCCCAGAGACAACGGCTGGGGGGACACAACTTCTTCCTGCATTTCTTATGCTCCCAAAGGAACTGTTCCCGTTTGGAATCACACAGAATCACCCCTTAGCATGAAGCCCTTGGGGGGGGAAACCGGCAGTAAAACCTGTTGATAACTAGCCAAATGACCCAGGAAGTAGATACTCTTTTAAAATGCTCTACACTAGAATAACCCATAGTCTGGGAAGGAGAAGAGGATTGAATTTTATTTCTTACAAACTTGATGAATGCATTAACAACCAGCTACTGGATAAAAAGTAAAAGCTTCTACTTACTTCCCATTTGGTGATCAAGATGAAGTATCAAATGCTTTCCTTTAGACAAGAAGGTCAGTTATATTCCTTCAATCCCATGTAAATGGTGCACAGCGGGAGTGTTTATGTCCAAAATCTCCACAGTATAATACTAGTATTTCTATCCAAAATTATATTTAAAATCAAATGGGACATAAGGAATAGAAGTTCATGCTTGTAATTTCAGAAGAGAGGGAAGAAAAACCTTTAATTAAGAATTGCTGATTATTGCAGTCAGCCTGCTAGAACTGAGGGCACACTTCCTAAGCACAAAAAAAATGGTTTCTTATCACAAGGGTTATCACATCAAGGGCTTTTTCACAACAGTGAAGAAACTTAGACCAAATTGAGATGTATCATGAAATAAACTTTATAAGGCACACAGGATTGCAGCAAACCTTTGGATCACCCGTCCTAAGAGCTGGAGGTCCTTTTTAATTTGCTTTCATTTTTAATTCACTTCAGTACAAAGACTGAAGTTTAGCCCAACCATTTGCTATTTTTGTCATATAGCTTTGAAACTATCTTTTCAAAATGTTACAACTGATCCTTTCTTTTTTTTTAATACTAGGAGAAGCAGGTAAAGCTTAGCTGGCAATGATGCTTTTCCTCCTTTTGCTCTTTCTTTTCTTCAAACAAGATTTGCTCACGGTTGGATACAAATGATTTTGTCTATACTTTAGCTATTTTCATGAGCACTGTGCTAGTGCTCATTTTATTTAATAATGTAGATATCAAGCAAATTCCTTTATCAGGTTTCGGCTGAAAATCTCTCTGTAACTACATAGAAATATTCATAAGATATTTGAATGCCTTATTGAGGTACTTCTCATTGGTTAAGTCTGGCTTTTAGATGCTAAGATCTCAATTCACTGCTTTAATAGCACAACCTGATATAGACCCAGAAATAACGCATCAGCCATACTCAGTTGGGAATTTATATTGTAGATCAATTTGATAATACTTGCTTATACCAACCAAATGTCCAGTCTAATACTAACCTCCTAAAGATATAAATAGTTATCTTTTTAACAATTCATAGCATTCCATATGACTGAAGGGTAGAAGACTTGGTTTGAATACTACAGCTTCATATTTGCATCTTTGATTTTCTGCTTGAATAATACAAAAATAAAAGTAAATAACTACAGCCAGTTAAACAGATGTAAGAGTCCCTCAATTCTGGGGTAATATATCTCTAGAATGTGATGAGATAAAACAAGGTAAATTTATGTGTAATATTTTCACATCCAATAAAATATGTATTTTTTTAGAAAATAAAGAATTTCTAGTTCAATATGGTAATTAAGCTATTAGAAAAATATTTAGGGCAATATAATTGAACCCTAGAAAAGTTTATACTGTAAAAAAAAAATTGCACATTTACTATTAGATACAAACTGTGCAGCATTAAGCAGTTACCACACTGCAAATGAGAGGAGCCACCTTATTTTTTTCTAAAAGAAGAGGAACTTTTAGCCATTGTCCTTGTCCAACTGATATGTCCTTTTTCATTGTCAACAATGTTGAAATCAGGAGAAATATGGCAAATGGATTTAATTTCAATACTTTATTAAAATTTGAGGCATTTTTCATACTTTATTGTTTATTATTTGGTCTTCTTAGTATGTCTGTAGTTGTGTTCCTGCATGTATATGTAGCTCTGGAAGGATGACAAATATTTCTCTTCGATTTTACAGATTAAAAAAAAAATAAATAAAATATCACAAGCAATTTTTAAAGGCATATATATCGGTAAAACCTTTAAAGTAATGCACCAGAATTTCTCAACACTGCTCATAAGTACCATTTTAATCTGTGATTTACCACAGTTATCATGACATGTAATTCAGAAACTGGCTACAGGAAAATAAGGACTGCAAGTCTCTAAGTGATTACATCAGGAGGTTGCATATCAAATAATAAATTATTCTTGGAGAAATGAACTGTGGAATTCTTCCAACAACTTCCCCACAGAATTCAAGGGCAAAATCACACAAGGATAAAATGGGTGAGACTGAACCTCTATTTACAGAGGAAAAGAATAGCTTCTCCTATTTTTAGGAAACTGGGAAAATTACTTATCATATTATCTGAATGCAGAAAATCCAAATTTAGAAAACCACTTGGAAAGCTGCAGTTGCACAGATATTTTTTCTAAAGCTGTTTTTTCAATCTCTTGAATCACTTCTGTGAGATGTTTTAAAGCATTATTTTTTTACTACTTAAGTTTTTACAAAATAAGATGTTGAATGCTCAGATGTCAAGATTAAAATGTTCTTCTTACGTCCCTTAAATTTTACCTGTCAGAGGCATAATCAATTTCAAACAAACTAGCTGGAAGCATGCTGCTTGATTATAAATATGATTAAACTGAGAATTTCTTAGACTAAAAATAGTGCAGGCTGACAAAATACTCCAGTATATGGGGGTTTACATGCTGTGAGATATTACTGAGCTGAAAAATGTGTCCTGCAAATTTTATGGAAAAATATTTACCTTTCACATCTCTTAGAGTAAGCCCACATTAAATAGAATTTGAGGTGTGGATTTTGACTGTTGTTTCCCCAGCATTTCAAGGGCAAAGATAAGGTGAAAAATCTTTGAAATAATTTATGTCTTTCACTCCTGGGAGATGAGAAATTTTCTGTTGCACAGAAATAAGGAAGGAATCTTACAGATTGTTAGGCTTCTCAAATCGCACCAGCTCTTCCGGCACATAAACTTTAAGACACTCTCTTAATAAAAAGTACTTCCTCTGCTTTCTTCCTGGAGAAAACAACCCACTGCATCTCAGTTAAAAGAGAGTGTGCTGATTTCTTCCAGCCTCCTGTAGAAATGTCTATGGCTTTCAGTAGATCCTGAGGATCTATTCTGCTTTGACTCACGAGGACTTCTGCTTTAATTATTTACCTTCAGAGCGCTTTTATAACAGCATACATGAATTTCTAAATAGAGGTGTCAGGCTGGCTCTTGAGGCCAGGTGATGTCTTCCTATCAAATTCGCACAGGTCAGGATTTGATTCCTAGAAGCTATTTGCTGCTTCTGGTGGTTTTCATCTTCTGGGAATATGAAGAATTTATGTTACACCTTTAGCATGCAAATACTACCAGCAAGGTTGTGGTTATCTTTCAAAACCTGTGTCCTCTTTTGTTAAAATTGTTTCTGTTCTACATTGTATGGCTGTGAGATGTGAACATTGGTGGGTATAGTATAGCTGTTAGTCTAATGGCTTGAAAGGTATCGTTACTTGGGAATCTAATACCCCTGTATTAACCCATAAAAGGGCTGGTAAAACATTAGGTATTTTTTAAATTCTTCTCTTAGGATTTCTCAATTATTTTTACAACTTTTTCTGGGTTAATTATCTCTGAATCAAGAAATATTACTGGATTTTCAAGATGTAATTTCAATCACATGTCTTTCAGCTTCCAGACCCAATGAAGTCTTCTGTTTTATTGTTACTCTTGGGATTAACTTCTGTCTCTGCTCAACCTCAAGCTTTCTGCAATAGTTTGTGTTAATCCTAGAAAATGGGCTCACTCAAAACAGTGGTCATTTGCAACCAAAGCAGACTATCTGACTCCCTGTCTGTCACACGGAGGGACCTCTATCAGGGCAGATTGCTCTGAGCACTACTGGTTCAGTTTCAGTGATGTCCTTAAGAGCAAATTAAGTATTGATTTGCACTAAGAACTGGCTCCATTTTTCATTTCTGGTGTGAAAAGTCCAGTCTTATGGCTAATCTCCTTATTTGATCATGACCATCAAATTCATGTCAGAAACCTAGACCAAATCAGACACTGGCAGCTATGTACAAAGTGAGCCAGCTGTTCGCTTGGGGCATTTCAGTATCTGAAGGAGTTTGCCCCAGGTTTTCTGTCATGACCTTGCAGCTTTTTGAAATCTGCTGTCATCAAGGGTTAGCCTGCTAATACAGCCACCACATTTCCTTCAGAGGGAAACATCTCATCAGTAGCTTCCAGGCATTGTAACTGCGAATTAGCGTGCAGAAGAGCTCTAGCTCTCATGAGGGCACCCAAAGGTAAGTAAGCCCTGTGAAGAGAGCAATAATTTATTTCAGTTAGCCTGATCTTCAGGCCAAATGCGAAAAGACATTGCAGGAAGAAGCTTTTTAGTCACTGGAAATTAAGCCCTCCCTTAATGTTTCCTGAAAACAGACAGACTTACACTGTATTGTCTTCAGTGAGCACTTCAGTTTTTTATGTGGGATAATGGAGATAACAATGTCAATTTTAATTTAGAGCTTGTAGGCAGAAGCCATAGTGCTCAATTCCACATAAATGCTTAGATGAAAAATAAAAGCATGTAGCAAAACCAGAATTTATATTTCCATAATCAGCAAGTTCTTGCAGTCAGGTTTCTGCTCTTCATCTTTTAAAAAATATTTTACTAGCTGAAAGCTTATAGCAGAAGAATTTTATATGTTTAGAAAAGCTTGTTTGACATGAAATCTCATTTGCAAGAATAAATCTTTTCTATAAAATCAAAGTTGAATGTCATATCAGTTTCGTAGATTTTTCTGGTATGATTACCTTTTCACAGAGTTAGTGTATTACATCACAGTGGGAAAATAGACTCTGGTACCTATCAGTGTTAGAAAAAATGCTCTTACAGGAGACAATAACGAAGATTCATAAGGAGCTGCAGTAACACATTTTATACAAATGGACTTTCCATAAGTTTGTTGCTCCTTGTTGAATAGCAGTCATTAACTGCAAGACATGGCTAGCTTCATGGAGAGTTCTAGGAAGGCTTGATTCATTTATTAATAAGAAATCCTGAACCTGAATTAACCAACCAATTTAGATAAGACCATCTGTTGTCTAATAATATATGACTGTAATCTGAATAGTGGTTTTGTAATAAGTATATTACGAGATGAAGGACAAGCAGATCTCGGCTTTGTCCTATTGGCTTCCAAGAAAAAAAAAATGTAGTTAATTTGCCATTGTGGAACATGGAATGTTTTTTCTTTAACTCTTAGCTTATCCTGTGTACAAGTAGGCCCCCTGTCTGTATTTTCTTTACCATGTAATAATGTCAAAACCAAAAAGAAAATGGGTTACAAATACACCTTTTGGAACATACTTATGGTCACTCATTAGTGGCAATAAATCTATTTTGTTCTAGCTTGATTCTACTTGGTGTTACTTGATACTCTGGCTGATGTGAAGATGAAATGGCAGGCAATAGTTTATCAGCCATGTCGATGTTACTTGGTTTCACTTTGTTTAGTTGCCCTTTCTGGACTAATACAAGAAGTTAATGTCAACTAAGTACTGAGAATGCTGGAAAACAGTCCTTTTGTGTTTGGATGTTTGGCAATAAGAAAATGGAGAAAGCACGTGTAATGCTGACTTGTCAGCTCAAATTCTCCTAGCAGCTTTCCCATTTATTTTTTTATATGGATTTTAAATAATACAGTGGATTAAACTTCATTACTTACTATCGTGCTTTTATTAACACTCTGAAACTAAATTTTATAGAAGCATTTTCCAGTTAAGTAACAAAGATAAACGTTTTCTTTAGTCACACAAAACCAGGCATTAATCCACATGAAAATAAGGCAGAAATAAGTACAGATCTGTGTGTCAGTGGCTTTGCTAAAAACACATTTCGAAGAAGGTTATGTATTTTGTACCAGTTTTTTATTGAGCTATTCCCTCCTTCTACATCTGAATCTCTTTGAATACAGGAAAACAAACCAAATGAACAACAAGGAGTATAGAACTACTGATTAGAATATTGTACTTAAAAAATAAGTTATGCATGAAACTGAATCCTTTCAGAAACTTGTTCATGTGCCCTTAGGAGTCTGTGTCATTTGGAGCATTCAGTAGATCCTAGCCAGCTGAGTTCATATATGCTTAGTTTTGTAAGTTTAAATTTGGAAAATTAAATGAATAATGAGTGTTAGGAATCTCCAGAAAATAAACCAGACTGGAATTTTATGGTTAGTATGACAGTGGTTTGTGTGTAATAGTGTGGGTGTTGGATGTCAACACAGCAGTGCACCCTGATGTGGTCATAACTACCAGCACCTGAGTATCAATCAGCAAACTCTTGAGTCTCTTAGTAAGTGCTGTTCCTGCATTTATTTATAGTGGTATTTATATTTCCAAACTGCCTGAAACAGTAGTACAAGGTAGTACAGAATAAAACCACTACAAAAAAAAAAAAAAAATCCATTAAGGAAGCCTAAATATAAAAGATACTAAAGACACTAAAAAGATACTAAATTTCCTTTCACTCCACATAACTGAGTTCTTTGCTAAGTTGGGGCTGTTTAGCCTGGAGAAGAGAAGGCTGCGTGGAGACCTCATAGCAGCCTTCCAGTATCTGAAGGGGGCCTATAGGGATGCTTGGGAGGGACTCCTCATTAGGGACTGTAGTGACAGGACAAGGGGTAACGGGTTCGAACTTAAACAGGAGAGGTTTAGATTAGATCTAAGGAAGAAACTCTTTCCTGTTAGGGTGGTGAGGCACTGGAATGGGTTGGCCAGGGAGGTTGTGAGTGCTCCATCCCTGGCAGTGTTCAAGGCCAGATTGGATGAAGCCTTTAGCGTGGGGTGTCCCTGCTTATGGCAGGGGGGCTAGAACTAGATGATCTTAAGGTCCTTTGCAACCCTAACTATTCGATGATTCTATGTGAAAAATTACATTAATTCATTTGTGTGCTTCTGTGTTTCACAACACACAGATACAGGAACGTAAAGCAGCAAATCATACCAAGCTCTTTTATCTTCCTTACTCTCTGCTCTGGTGGTAACTGTCTTTTACAGTATGAATGCTGAGCTTCAGGGACCAATACTGACTCTGAACACTGAGGCACCTTTTAGGCAAACAGCTGGCTATCCCATTTCCTAGTCAGAGGCAGAAAGCAATCCAGTGTCTTGATGAAAGTAACCTGGCCATGTCTGGCACAGGATTAAGGCAGGGTATAACATGTAGGACAGGGCCCTCCATAGGGTATAACATGTAGGACAGGGCCCTCCATGGATGTTAGACTGAGAAGGTGAGGCCACACTCAGCTTCTAAGCCTTCAGGAAAGCAAAGAATCTGAAACTGATTCTTTTAATAAAAAGATCGATTTACTCTATTGACTTTTCCAGAGAGGGAGGATAATGAGTTTTCTGTG
Source organism: Agapornis roseicollis (assembly GCA_002631895.1). Lineage (NCBI taxonomy): Eukaryota > Metazoa > Chordata > Aves > Psittaciformes > Psittacidae > Agapornis > Agapornis roseicollis. Next base: position 85,543 of record NDXB01003503.1, on the reverse strand, counting down.
CAATTTAATGAAGTATCACCAGAGAAGAAGTTGCATAATATGAAATCTTTAGATAGGATTGAAAGAGCACGTTTTGTATTTCCAGAACAGTAAAGAGTCCTTGCAGCTTCTCATTTCTTAACAAACCCTGACATGAAAATGCAGTTTGTCTATAAATCCCAATCTATCAGTCTGGACAGGGAGCTGCTTTATGTTTGCATTCATACAGTTTTAAAGCTATAAAATAGTACCCACAAAATTTTCTGAGGCAATTAATTTTTTTAGTAGATCTCTGAAGAGATGTAAGGAGCAGGAAGCCTTTTGTATTTGCAGGAACATGAGATCTCTGACAGCAAATACAATCCAGGCGGAATTAAAATGTACTGCAGGTGCTGACTGCAGAATGCAAAGATCAGAAGGTTCTTTCACATGGAAAATATAACCAAAAAAGACATCAAAAATAAGCCAAAAACTTGCAAATAATATTGCAATGTTTTAGTCATAATTGTTTTCTTTTCTTTGTATCTTTTTATGTTGTTTTTTCTAACATATTTTTGGAGTTACGACTTAAGTTCAAAATGTACTGTTTACTTTCAAGGAATATGCAAGGCTCAAAGTAAAAATAAAGTGGTTTTCAGCCATGGCTCAGGTAAGTTAAACATGTAACCATTTTCATTATGTTTTGGGAGACATTTTTGCATGAGGATTGTTACACCTGTTAAACCTTTTAAAATAGAAGATCGTGTCTTGTATATGTGAATTCTGCTGGATATGATTAATAGCAGAAAGCGGCCATTGAGGACTTGGAGAGGGGAAGAAAAAGGAAAATAACCCAAACTTCTATTTTAAAATGAAGATTATAGTCAAGGTTAATTCAGGGTGTCACAAAAGTGTGACTGTGACAAGATTTAGTGACAATGTAAGGGCAAATTAATGCAAGATCAGTGGCTTGACTATTGATTCTTACCATGGGATCCTGCTGAAACGAAGTCATTATTTAACTACACTTTTACTTAGACTATAAATGGTTCCCAGAATAGGCTACACTCGAGTTTGATGTCTGCAGCTCCATCTTCACTATTGTGTTCATGAGTGAGTAAGGAATGCAAATATGCACTCAAAAAAAATTCATGTATTATACCTGACATGCTGTCATTTTCCCATAAAAAGCAAGCAAGCAAATGTTTTCACTTTTCCATTCAGAATATTCCGTGATATAATTGGGAGTACAGGAAGCATGTCTTGAATTCTCTGAGGGTTTTCAGATCAAAATTTCTCTACATTTCATTCAAACAAATCAATGTTCAAATGGTTTTCCTGCTCTTCTTGAGTGGTTTGGTTTTTTTTTTTTGATCATCTCTAGAAATAGACTCTAAAGTTACTGTTCATGCTAAATGCAAATAATTTAATTGGGACCTGCAAGAAGTTAATAAGTAATTAAGATACAACAGCAAGGGGTTTGCTATAGAACAAATAAAATGGAGTACATAAGGGGTTTGCATGCTAAATCAGTATCATGTGACTCTCCATTAAATGATAGTACAGCAAGAACAATATGTTAAAAAATTGGAAGATTGAAGAAATTTCTCTCTTGTGCACCAAAGTTCATAAGTAATAGTGTTAAAATGTCTCATCTATTTTGGGCTACTACAGAGGTAACATATGCATCTAAATTGGAGAGATAATATATAAAATGTTTTGTTAATGTTTTTCCTCTGAATGAAGAAATCCAGCTATAGGGAAATTATCCTGGTTCAGGTTGCCTTTCAGTGCCCTTAAGAGAGAGAGACTACTTTATGTGCTTCGAGATTCCAGTCTTGGCTCAATGTATTCTCTTTATACAGTCTTTTTACTTTTAATGTCTTTGACTTTTTCTTATCACAATAGGTGCTCAGCAGTTCTTTTTGTATGATCTCTAGCAGCAGCAATGTCACTGATCTCACCATTTTGTAAGTCTGTCCATGCAGCCAGTCGGAAGCATAGTAGGCAGAGGAGGAAATAGGAACATAGGTTGTAAAGGGCTGATTATAGTAGGAACCCACTTCCATGCATCATTTTGTACAAGAAAATATTTCTATATTTTTGTACTTTTATTATTCCAATATTATTTGGCAAAGCTGTCATTGGGTTTTATATCTGCAGTTGTTGACAATGCACAAAACAGCCAGATCAACCCTGGTGTTTTGGCACTTAGTGAAGGGCAGGTCTGGACCACCTGACATATCCTAATCTACTTACTAAAGACTGACCTTTCTGTATTAAGAGGAAACTCAGCCACCCTCACAGCTCCATTTTCTATTCTCCTTGAAAGCCCAATTGTTCTACACAAAGAAAAAAGGAACAAATTCTGGTTGAAATGTGTTTCTGAGGTTGGAGGAGAGTCAATAATCCACTGACCAAGATGGCAAAGAATATTGCAAGGAGAACAAAGGCAAATATACATAACATTTAGTGTTGACATTAAAACAACTCCAAGCTTTCTCATTTGTATGTTTTGTAATAATTTCCTGATTGTTCTAACTAAAATCTGAGAGACTCCTTAAATCTGAGGTTGACTAAACCCTGTATTTGTTTCTCTCTATTATCTCTAAAAAGGTTCCAAATAACTACATCAGATGTTGGTGCCTAAATATAGAATTAAATACATAACTGGTATTAACCCCACACATCAAATCGCATTTTACTGACATGAGGAATCAGCAGGTGATCCCAGTTTGATTACTGGGCCAGAGATACTCATGTTATAGAATCCAGTTACTGTTGATTGTTACATTTAAAATATCTTATTTAAGTATTCTGAAAATCAAGTAAGCATAAGCAAATTTACTCTTTTTTTGCTCTGGAAGCAATGCTTCAAATCCAGGCAATACATGGGATGGCCAGGAGACCTTGCACAGCTTTGAACCTCACAGCATTTGCCCATGTGAATAAAAACTTGAACCTTGGCAGCTGTCAGTGCAGCATCTATTTTATCCACTCTGATGCTGTTTTAAGAAAGAAAACCAGGTGTCTTCTACCCTCTAGTTTTTCATTAGAAATGTTTCAGCAGTCTTGTAAGACATAGATCTTTAAGAACTAGCATTCTACTTATGACATTTATATTTAGAGATACTGTTGGAAACAATGTACTCTTCACTGAATAGTCTGGCATTGTACCTTTTTATGGTGGTTTGTAGTACCTGGACCAAAGTTGTCAGGTTCAGAATCTGTTCCAGTGTCCACCTTTATATACACAACACACTAGCAAGTTTGTGGCATTTCTCATATCTATTTGAAAATTTGGTCTCTCCATCAAAGATTTACATTAGTACTAACTTCACAGTGATGTCTCTCTGTCTTCTTCACTGACAGTGAATGAAAGTACTGCACTGATAAGGAAATCTCCCAGCTTATGAAATACCTATGTGTTTTGGACATGACTGAAACTTCACTTACTTTTAAAAGGTTTGGAAAGAGGTTGTGGTACTGTAGCTGACAGTTCATCCATACCGGAGATGGTAATGACGAGACATCTTTCAGTAGGCATTATAAATGGATACCTGGCATTGAGAGTGCCTTTATGGTTTGAGCGTGTTTATCCTTGTGGTTCTGGAAACCAGACCACGAGGTGGATTATATTGCTGTATATAAGTTGTATTCCAGCGTGTTTTATGAATCAGGTGGCTTAATCAGATAAAGACAAATGGCAGTGAATTGGCTTAAATACAAATTTACTGTCAGGTAGCCATTAAACAGTTCAGTATTTTACTTTCACTAGATTATCTAACTTAGGTAGCAGTAAATTCAGTCATCTGCCATTTAGAGACATGAGTAAATTGTTATTCAATCCAATCTCTGTGGTCCTTTCAGGTTCATCATGAATGGGGGTTTTGCCATCTAGCAGGGACTGACATCTTATTTAACAAGCAGCAGAACATCTTTCACTTTGTTAAAGGAGAGCTTGGCATGCTGAGGGAGAAATACAAAATCCCTTGCCCTGGCTGCCTGCAGGTGTATTCAGGACCAGTTCAGCCCACACCATACAGAGTGGTTTTATGTGCAGATATCACATCTTGACACACAGTCATGGTTTGGCCATGGTTCCTGGTAGCACAGGTTGATGTATAGAGTGGATGGAGGAAGCAGGTACTCCTTCCCATGCCCTCCAAATCCATTTAGTACAAAATCTTCAAGCTGAGGATGTATCATATATTAAAATGATAAGAAAAGATGATACTCTTAATTTTAGCAAAAGGCTGGGAATTGTGCATCTGGGGCAGGGTCTTCAGTATGTACTACAGAGCACTTCCGTCCCACTGAGGATGATATAGGATAAGTGTTTTCAAGGGCTGTTGACAGATCTAAACCATAACACATAAATGTTATTTTACAGAGTGATTTCTGCACTTAAAAAAGTAAGAACTGTAAATCAAGACGATTACAGTAGTTTCTTGAGATAATTGAAATTGTTAGGTTTTCCATTACTATGGCAAAATGTCTCAGGAAAAGAAAATAATCTTAGGCTATATTTTTTTCCCAGCTTAACATTTTCTTTTAATTTTTATATTTACAGATCTGGTGCCTTCTAGGTCCTTGTCAGTTCAACACAGAATGCATTTTCTTGCTCAGTTTTGGGTAAAGAAAAAAAAACAACTCAACTACCACATACTTGCTGAGAATTTATAATGATAAAATCTTAAAAAGAATGTTTTCATATGCTTGTAGACTCCATCTCTGTTTTGTACATCAACCTAAAATTCACAGTAGATTAAATGAAGTCTGAATAGTAAATTCATATTTAGTCTATCTCTCCATAGAACCTGATTGTTGGATATAATTTTATAGTGCAAGTTTCTATTTGCTTCCTGCAAGAGTGAACAAATAACCAGTTTGAACTCAGCAAATTTTCTTTCATTGGGTACTCACTTATTTCAAACCAGTGCTACAATGTCCTCACTTTCCATTAGAATACATTCCAAAATTTATAGTACCTAAGCTGTAATTTTATAAGTGTAATAGAGGCATTTTGCTGTTGTATTTCACTATTCTGTTAAATATGAGGGAACAAGAGAATGCATCTAATTTTATTATCTATTTAGATGATTGTTTGTTTACGTGGACATGAGTGTGAAGGAAAAGAAAGATGAATCTTTCACACAGAACTAGTTTGTTTTAATATGATCTAATTAAACAATTTCAGGAAAATTGTATACTTGACTTCATATAATGTAGTCATCTAGTGTTAGTACTCTGGACCATGTTTTTCTTTAGCACACAACTTAACTTAGAGACAAACACTGAGCAGAATCTCTGTTCTTACTGTAGAGACATTAATTCTCCCAACTATTATAAACTTAAATACTTTCCTTTGTTTCTCTTACTGTGGCTTAGAGGGAAGACCCACAGACAGTAGGGAGGACCCCTCTGTTGACACATGTTGTGTCTATAGGGAAGGACATATTAGGAAGGGATTTAATAGGAAAGAAAAGGAAAAAANCGCGGTCCCTGCGCCTCAGTGCGGTCGGCGGCGATGTCAGAGCCGGAGCACCTGGGAGGGAAGCGGGCCGAGTCGGCGCGGCTGCGGCGGGCCGAGCAGCTGCGGCGCTGGAAGGGCTCCCTGACCGAGCAGGAGCCCGTGGCGCCGGGGGGCGGCCGGGGCCGACTCCGCGGAGATGGGGGGTCCCGCGTCCGTTTCGAGGAAGGCGCCGTCTTCCTGGCCGCCTGCTCCAGCGGGGACACCGAGGAGGTGAAGCGGCTGCTGGGCCGCGGCGCCCGGATCAACACCACCAACGTGGACGGGCTGACAGCCCTGCACCAGGTACCGGCGGCCCGGCGCTATGGCCGGGGGGAGTCGGGCCCGGGCTGGGGGTTGTTGTTGTTGTTGTTGTTGTTGTGTGTGGGGGGGACGGGACTCGGCCTCATCCCTCCGCGACGCTTCCCTGCGCTCCTCACTGGCGCACCAGGGCTCGGGAGGACGCGTTTCGGGGGTGCGGCGGAGGCAGCGGGTTGTTTATAACCGGTACAGCTTTGAGCCCCGTTCGTGTCCCGGTGCCGTGCTCACGGCAGCGTGTTCCGGTCCTCACAGGGGTCCTGAGCGGCTCAGTTAGCAAACGGAAGCAGTGGGGTTGGCAGAGCCGATTCATTCATTTTTGGGAAACTTGCTCTTTGTGCTTGGGATCTGCTGGAATAGGGAAAATCTCCCGCCGGGGGGGGTAGTTTTTG